>NDGM011195116.1:0-24173 GCA_002564305.1 Octomys mimax
CCACAAATGCACTGGCACAGTCTGTGGTATGGGGATTGAAAAAAAGGTCCCTGTGCTTGCCTAAGCCTGACTAAGCAGGTGCTGTAGTGCGCTAAGCTATCCTGCTGGCCTGCAAATTTCAAATTTCACAACTCTTTAGGCTGGCCCTATATGAGATTTCTGAATATATCGTATTTTATGTTCATTCATTTCTAACCATGAAATTTGTATCATATTAATTCTATCTGGAGTTTCAGAAATGTGTCTTCTCACATTTTACTAGTTCTAAAAATTGCTATGCTTTATATTGGTAATAAAATATATCTATAAATCCATTACAAAGAAGTGAAGAGGACATGATATTGTCAGAGTGATACGAGGAATCAACTCTATCCCATAAGCAATAATTGTGTGCTACATAGCAAGATTTATGTATTGGTGCTGATTGTCAGCCTATGTAGATGCAATGTTTATGGAACATAATTTGCTATTTATAAAAAAAGTCAACATTCTTTCTCTAAGAATTTAGCTTATGGCACTTCCTACACAAGTTAAAATTTACTTTGAAATGAAGTTATTATTTGTTTCAAACGTACTTTTAGTAGGAAAAGTGGCAAATAATCTAAATATCCTGATAAGAGTTAATTAAATCTGATATTTGATAATTTTATGAAGTGGAATGTGATGCAATAATAGAAAAATGAAGCATGATAATGTGTAAAAATTAATGCATATTTAGACATTATTTTATTTTTTTGTTCATGTAGTAAAAATGTTTTCTTTTTCATAAATTCCATCATACTTGTTAGAAGCAGGTTGGTAGGGTTATATGTTATGACACATGTAAGTATTTTTATAGTATTTTGCCAAATTCACTTTACAACTCTGAAATGTATTAGAATGTTAGTTTTTTCCCCTCTATATCAATTAAGAGGACAGCTGTAATATATTAGATAAATCCTGTATTTTGATTAATAATTAAAATTTCTAATTGGTTTTTGCATATTTTAAATTATCTCACCACTTTAACTGAATTTAAAAAAATTTTACATGTCAGTTTTGCCTTTCCAAGTATTAGCATTAATTTTTTCTTTATTAATGTTAAGAAACATCTATATTAATATATTATAGCTGAGTTGGTAATGCCACTATTTTTAAAAACAAAATATGTCTCATAATTTATCCATTTTATTGTATTGAAATTATTTTTAAGTTTATTCATACCAGATATATATGTTCCTTCTCTTATTACTTATTTGTTTATTTAGTATCATTCATGGAGTTTATACACAACTGATGATTTTGTTTGTTAATTTTTGACTGTTGGTATTAAAAAGTGATGATCTGGAGTGCTCCGGTTTGAATATCTATATTCACTTTATCTGTTTACTGAGTTTATATTGGTTAACTTTAAGTTGCGGCCCAGGCTGTCCTAGAAATCTTGGATTGAAGCTCTCCTAATGTGCTCCTTGCTGAGACTCTGGGCTACTGTCACCAGCTGTCGCTGCTGTTAATTCTTAGAGACAATTTTCTCTTCTTCCCCGTCCTCCGCCCCTTTCCCTTCTTCATCCTCCCTGCATTCTGCCTCATCCACTCTCTCCTGTCTCTCTTCTCTCTCTTTTCTCCATCTTTATATTTCTAGACTCTATATTACATTATTTATATTGTTTCTATCCTGGGTACCACATGCTGTGCTGGCCCCACCCTCAGGCGCACTGAGCCAGCTACTGAGTCCAGGCGTGGTGACGTGCTCCTGCAAACCCAGAGCTGGGGAGGCTGAAAACAGAAGGATCACTATGAGTCCAGGCTGTGTAGTGAGACCCTGAACTAAATACATAAAATTTTAAGAAGAGAACATACTGAAAATCTTTACTGTATATGAGGTACTTTTCCATTTTCAAATAAATTAGCCTTAATTTCCACTCAATATTTCCCTTTCTTTCAATGAATACATTTAAAACATTATAATTAGCTAAATACTATTTCTTTAAGAGTTGTCAATCAGCATGTGTAAGTTCATAGGAAAGAGATATATCTGTATCACAAAATCTATGTCAAAATCCCATTGTCCTAGGCTTTTGTCTTGCAATTCCATTAGCCTGTTACTTTGATCTGCTTGTAAGTATTCTCTATAATTTTTGTTACTAATGCCATGAATTTTTTTACTGCACTACAATTGGCTTATTTTTTGTAAGTACTTTATATTTTCTGCATTTGAATTAAATAGGTAGAACTGGAAACTTCATTCAGACCCCTATTTATACATATTGTGAAGATTGTGCTCAGAATTTACAGAATTTATAAAAAATATACATCTGAAGTCTATAGGTACATGGATTCTGGGCCACATCATAAAAGACCTGCTTGCAATGTATTCATATCTTAAAAATAAACAATGTTTAGCCTCAAACTAACAGTCTATTTTATAGGTTTTGTTTTCCCCCTCTGGTACCTGGGATCGAACTCAGGACCTTGTGCTTGCCAGCAAGCACTTATTCCACTGAGCTATATCCCGGCCCCTCTATTCTATATTTTAACATTACTTTTAATTTGATTGCTACAAGTACTCATTTAGTGAACTACCTACCTTTCTATTCCTTCCAGGACACAAGCCTCCTGGATGGTACCAGCCTGTCTTCAGTAAAACTATTATTTTAATCCCAGAACTATGCTAAACTAGTTAGTGGACTAACTCAATACCACACACCTTTAATACCACAATCAAAACCAGCACACCTACACAAACATAAGGATTTCAGGGGAACATTTAGATATCAGCCATAATATGCACTGACATTAAAATATTTCCAGCATTTGTGGATAGTTATTTCCCAAACCAACTAAAGCATAAAATATAAAATATAAAGAAAGAAAGTTCACACATGTGAGTCTGATTTATTTCACATATGATTATGGTCACTAGTTGTATCTATTTATGTAAAAAAAAAAACCTCAAAATTATCTTTCTTTATAGCTGAGTAATATTCCATTGTATAAAAGTACCACATATTTTTAATCCATTTCTCTGTTGGTGGAAACTTGGATTGCTTCCAAGATTTAACTATTATAAACTCCGTTGCTATACACATGGTTGCACATATGCACTGTGGTATGATGTTTTCAATTCTTCTGGGAAGATACCCAGACGAGGAATGGCTGGGTCAAATAGGCCCTCTAATCCTGGCTTTCTTGAGGAGTATCAACACTTTTTTTCACAGTGGTTACACCATTTTACACTCTTACCAACAGTGGAGAAATGTTTTTTTCCCCACAGCCTCACCAGCATTTGTTATTGACATATCAACCTTTATTCTTTCTATCTATCTATCTATCTATCTATCTATCTATCTATCTATCTATCTATATCTACCTATATCTATCTATCTATTTATCTATCTCCATCATCTATCATGTCCATGTGTTAAGAATTTTGTTAAAATAACCACCAGATGTATCTATGTGTATGTTTTATTTTTTTTCTTTTATTACTCCAGTGGAATTGCAGTTTAAACAATAAAAGATGTTGTGATGTTGATTCATATTTTGATGCTTTCTGTATGATCCTGGGTATAATATAGTTATTTGTCCCTTGCTTTCCTCACCTATAAAACGATGATACTAGATAATCACAATATTTACTCTAAGAAATAATTAAGCTAAATCTCATTATAGCTTAGTAAATCAACAGGCAACTAGAAGTATTCAGTGGATGTTTATTTTTCTATTTTTCTCTACTTTTACCACAGTAAATATGCGATAATATTAATATTTAGCTTAGCTGACACAGTTTTGATGTTTTTCAATAAAATAGGTTTAATTAAAGAATGTTTTGCTGCCCACTACACTAAACAATAAAATATTTTATTTTTCAAATTATATCTTAAAGAAAACAAACAATTCAATATGTAGACATACTAGAATTTTTTTTCTGTACTAGTATGTAAAACTTTCCAAATTCTATTATTGTGTGACAGTTAATCTTAGCTGCAGGCCTGATGCTTTGGAGCCACGTAGACAGCTGTGAGGCTGACTTCTGTGGTGATGCTCTAGTCCCAGAGACTCCAACCTCAGGCCCACGGTTGGCTCCTCTCTCACCACTTTCTCTCTGAGGCTGCTCTCTGGTTTTCTTTCCTGTCAGCCATGAGTTGAGCAGCTTTGGGATAGCAGGTCCTCACTCCACGACCTTCCTCCATGATGTTCCTACTGTGGTGCCAAAACTCTTTGGGCTGGAGTTTCTGAAACAATGAGCTAGGAAAGCTTGTCCCTTATACTGTGTATGCCAGGGTGTTTTTTCCAGTATCAGGAAAGCTTGCTAACACAGTAGTACATATGAAATACATACACGTTATTGAAAATAATAAGCACGTCTACCTTATTTTATATATATAAATATATATATAACATATATAATAAATTATATATAATATATAATATAATGTATAACATATATAACATATATAATATATATTATATCATATATATAGAAAAGATCTACAGGTTATTCGGGGTCTCATTACTAGATCAGACTCATAGCGATCCGCCTGTTTACAGCCTCCCAAGATCTGGGATTGCAGGCACACGCC
Organism: Octomys mimax; assembly: GCA_002564305.1. Lineage (NCBI taxonomy): Eukaryota > Metazoa > Chordata > Mammalia > Rodentia > Octodontidae > Octomys > Octomys mimax. Next base: position 4,563 of record NDGM011195116.1, read on the forward strand.
ACCATGCCCAATCTCAATTGCCGTCTCAGCTTGCCCCAGGGGCAGGGCCAGCATGGCAGGCCCAGGGATGAGTAGTATTTTTACAAAATAATGTAATGACTAGCAAATTATATTAATACCTTGTCAATGCTTTCTGTTATTTCATATTTTATTAAATGTACAAAATATATTGTTTAAAATTAAAAATCTGTGTTTTTATCTATTTATGTTTCTTTGGTTATTAAATACAGCATGACTTACACCAATATTTGAGCTCTAACACCGTTGAATGTTTTCCAGTTTATCACACATCATTTTGTGATTTTTATTTATGTACTCCACCAGTAAATGGCAACTTCAGAGAGAGCTAGCTAAAAGTCAGAATTTTTATTTATTTAGTTAAGGTACTGATATCTTTTTATTTTACTTTTCTTTGAGCAGTGTGTAAGCCAAAGTACTATTTCTCATATTGTGAAAAGTGATCACAAGATTTATAGAAACTGAGAAGTTGTAGAGTCAATAGGAAATGTTGAAATCGGGTCCCCACAGGCTTAATTTTCTTCTTCGCCTTCCCCTGTTCTTGCCCGCCTGCCTACTCTAGAAGGTAACATTTGCAAGGCACTTGTGAGGTATCTGTAGACTATGACTAACCAAACAATGCAGGAGCTATAACTAGTCCACATGCAGATGTTGTGGGGCTTTACAAAATTGGCCACATCAAAGCAAATGTCCCTAAACCACTACTTAATTGTTGGCATTGCCTAAGGACAGCCATGAAAAGAGCCATCATTTTTTCTTAACTCAGATGATCATTAATTGGTGCAGTGATGCCTTGACATGGACAACTGAGACTTATAAAAGAAGAAATGTCCAAGTTTTCTTCTTTTCTATTTTAATTCCTTTTCACATAGTTTAACATTGAGAGCAAGATAATAAGACTCAAAACTTACCTTGGTTACAATGGATAGAAGAATTTGACAGTGTTGTTGAGGCAGGGCTACAGTATTATTATATGCTTGGCTTCCACAATAGAATGCCACTGCCTAGGTAAGGTAAATAATAGACATTTACTTTCTCACAATTCTGGAGTCCAGAAGTCTCTGATCAAATTGTCACCATGTTAGTGTCTTCTGAGCCTTCCCTTCTTGGCTACAGAGTGAATCTCTTCTGCATGTTTATTCAAGTGGTCATGAATCTATGCATATCTATGTGCAGTTACCTTTTGTCTCTGAATATAGCAGACAGGGACTTCAAATAAACACAGATCTGCCTGTGAAAGCCTAAAACTAACTCAGAATCCATACCTTAAGAAAAATATTATCTACCAAGTAATGATATGGCTATGTAGGGAAAACATTTTAAAGGATATTGAATTGTTCACTTTAGAGGCTCAATTCAGTAGATAAATGCTTCCCATAACTGGGATGACAGTATTTCTGAGTTTGTCTGGGTAAGTATTTCCAAAACACATTGCTGTATGATTCACTGGACTGAATGGGGAAAGGCTGCCTCCCATTCCGACAGCTGTGGGAAAAAGGAGAAGAAGGACAAGGAGGAGGAAGAGGAGGAGGAGAAGGAGAAGGAGGAGGATGAGGAGTAGGAGAAGGAGGAAGAGGAGGAGGAGAAGAAAAAGAACAATAACAACAACATCAACTGGTTTCTGTATTCTTCATCAGTCTTTCAACATCAGAAATCCAAGCTTTTTCGTGTTTGTACTCCAGGGTTTATACTAGTGAGTGCCAAGTGCCTTGTGCCTTGTGCCTTGTGCCTCAAACTAACAGTTACATCATTAGTTTCCCTGGCCGTGTGCCCTTCAGACTTGAGCTTAGCCATATAACTGGCATGATATGGTGTTCAGTTTCTAGACATTTTCTTCTGGACTCTTCAATCTACAAAATAGGTGAGTCCAATCATATTCAATTCCTCTCTCTCTCTCTCTCTCTCTCTCTCTCTCTCTCTCTCTGTCTGTCTGTCTACCTTCTGTCTACCTATTTATATACTTCTCTGCTTGTCTATCATTAATCTATCTATCCTTCCATCCGTTACATGGCATTGTTTCCAACCCTCTGGATAAAACTAACTGATGCAGAATACTTCATACTGAGCAATTTATGAGACTGGGAAAAGCAATGCTAATTCAAGTAAATAAGAAAAAGAGGGAGAGAAAGAGAAAAAAATGTTGAATTTTACAATTAGAAGCAAATTTAAAAACACATTGGAGACACTATGTATTTTTCCTTTTTTTGTGATAGGGTTTCACTGTGAAGTTTAGGCTGAACTTGAAATCACTTTGTAGCCAGGCTTACCTTGAACTCGCATGGATGCTCCTGGCTGTACCTCGTGAGTGCTGGAATTACAAGCCTGTGCCCCCACATTAGAGCTAAGCATCCTATTTCTAAAGAAAATTATAGCATTCTAGGTTTTCTAGGAAATCATAGCAGCTTCTCAATTACAGTGAAAAATAAATCGAAATAATAAAAAGCTGACAATAATATCACGTAAGTTGTAATTTAAATTTATTGACATATTAATCAAGGACACTGGTCAAATGTAATTGAAGTTCAAGATTCATAGAAATTTTACAAAGGTCAAAAATACCCAGAAGTTAGTGCTTGCATAGTCACAATCGTTAAAAAGTGTATAAGAATACCTAGCTAACATAATTGTTAGTTGGTGAAGTTCTTTATATTACAACAAAAATAAGGTCCCTGGCATTCTTATCTTTAAAAATTACCTTTTTTTTTATTTGTTTGCTTGTTTGTTTTTGTGGAACTAGGGATTAAACTCAGGCCCTTGTGCTTGCCAGGCAAGCACTTATTCTACTGAGCTATCTCCTCAGCCTCAATTACCTGTTCAAGAATGTGCATACCTATAAAAAGTCCTCAATGTAAGTAAAGTAACTTTCTAACACTGAGATACAGTTATTTAAGTAATCAATAATTTTAATCCATCTACCTAGGATAGGTTGGAAACAGCTACTTTAAACATAAAAGTTGAATAAAATATATTTACAATGAGACACATGATAAATGTTCCTACTGATCCATTCAGCTATTGCAACTGTTTGTATATGTATATGGTTCCATGAATATATTGGTGTTATTCTGCATCACTATTCGCTTCTATCACTTTGCTATAAGTTGTTTGATAAGAGTAATGAAAGCAGGCTGCAAAACTAGGTTGCCTATTTCTGAACTAAAGTCAACAGCATATGAGCTATGTTATCATGGTTATATTACTCAATTTTCACAAGCCTTAGATGAGAACATAAAACAAATATCAGTTTTACACCGTGGATAAAGATGATCCTTGTGTCTTCATCACATTTGCCCTACTATGAAGACTCAGTCATGTTTAATGGGCCCATATACTCCAAAAAGTGTTTTTGGCTCTAAATCCACCTTCAAACTCACTTCAGTGAAACTACATCTGTGCTCATAATAGTTTCAATTATCTTCTAATACATTTATATAATTAGATTACAATTTCCGTTAAATTGTTTGCTTCCCCATCACTAAAATCTGAGCAGGTGAAGAAGGCAAGAGCTGTAATTTTGTGGAAGAGCTTTATCTCTAGTAATCTGCACTATCTGCCACATGGTAGACAATAAATAACAAATAATGCAGTGCATTTTTGAATACATTTTTATAGAATAACCTAGTAGCCTGAAGGAAATAATTTTCCATATTGGAAGGATATTTATAAAGTATCTGAGTTGCAAACTTTATGATTATCTTTCCTTAAACCTGGAGGTGTTCTTCATAAGTTATTTTATTATTCTGCCAAAGAAAAGTTTTGTGATCAGAGAATATAAACCCTTTATGGAACGTGGTTCACTGACATAACCTCAAGATAAAAATTTGAATAACTTTAGTGGTAAAACAATTATATTATAAATAATGGTAACTGTAATTATTTTCTATGTTGAAATTGTCATTTTTATTTCTTTCTCTATGATCATTATTTTTGTTGTCTGAATATAATAAAAAATCAGTTTCATAACAATTTAAAAGCAACAATTTTACTTATATTAGTAACTACTGTAAAGATCAATAAAACAATGTGTTACTATTTTTAATTCATTTAATTTTTATACTGAGAATCAAACTCAAACTGCATATATGCTAATCAACTGCTCTTCCGTGAGCTACACCCAGTTCTGCATAATTTTATTAGCTAGTTCATTAAAAAAAAAGGGGGATGTACTAGTCTTTTCATTACAGATTTTAGCTGACAAGGGGGACAGTGTTGTTCACAACTGTGTTAGTGCTTTTTTAAAACATTCTAATAACAGAAATCACTTTTTTTTTTTTTTCAGAACCGGGAATTGAACTCAGGCCCTTGTGCTTGCCAGGGAAGAGCTTATTCTACTGAGCCATCTCCCTGGCCCCAGAAATTACTTTTGATGACAATTTTTATGGAATTTATTTGGAGAAGTTTTAGATTAACATCAAGCACTAAAGCATAACTTGTACAGTTGCTAAGTATTCCCTGTCCCACAAAACACAGTTTTTTCCACTATCAAAATCCTTCTCCAGAGAAATACATTTGCTGTAACCAAAGAAACTACACTGAAATATATTTATTAACCAAACATCATAGTTTACATTAGCATTATATCTTAATGTTCTGACTTTTCTTGCTTTTGACAGATTTATGATATCATGCATGCTATTGCCATCCAGACTAATTACACTGCTGTAAAATTCCCCTGTATTCTGCTTCCTCAGTTCTCTGTCCTGTCAAAGTCTGTTAAACAAAGACCTTTTTTTTTGTTGTTGTCGTTGTTGGTTTTGTCTCTATAGCTTTTCCAGTCCCAGAAGGCTTATACTGGGAATTACATAGGACATAGGGATTCCGGAAAGGCTAATTCCACTTAGTAATATGCATTTAAATTTTCCCTCTGCATTTTCATAGCTTGAGAGCTGACTTTTTTAGTGCTGAATAATCTTCAACTGTTCATATGTGTTATAGTTTGTCAATTCCATATGGAAAGATACTGAAGTTGTTTCCAATTTTATCACATAAATGAGGTGCTTCTCCTTCTTATTATGTCATTCATCAGAGATTACCATCAACTGATGATATTGAAAACTTAGAGTATAAAACTTAGCTAAAATAAAAGCTTAGCTAAAAATTCACTACATAAACAAATTTTCTCATATTCAGTGGTACCCTTGCAAAAACCCACCATTTAAAAACAGCATTTATAATGTCTAGAACTTAATTTCATATCTTTTCATAGTTCCTTTGTTTGCTGTTGTTGCTTGTCTCAGGAAGAGCAAATTGGGACTATTTTCCCTCTACTTTAGATAAGAAAAGTATCAAAACTTTGTTACATCTGAAATGTAGATTTGTTATTTCAACCAAGTTGACCTTTCAAGTGTCTGTCTTGCATAATTACTAATTTCTTTCATTGAAACCTCTGTTCAATTGCTTCTGTCCTTTTATTCAACTTTGATTAACTGTAGGAATAATAAATAGGGAGACTCTGGTTTTACATGAAAACAGATTCTACAATAAAATACATTACTATGTTCATTTTTCTTTTTTTTAACTCTATAATTTTGCTTGCTAAAACTTGTTCCAATCATGTTAAGTCTGTTTTACTTAAGATTTTGGTCACATGTGGAAGCCTCCAGCATATTATGTGAATAATCTACACAAAGTTCAATTAATTTAATCACTTAAGACATCTAACTTACTATAGTTATGAAAAAGGTACGCAAAGCAGTTGTGAAAGAGTTGCAGATTTTCAAGTCTATGGTTCAACACTATAAATTCTGCTTCTTTCCAATAACATGTTTCTCACTTAAAACTATAACTATTGTTTTTTTTTTCCTCAGACTTATCATTGCCTGTAGTTATACTGGATATAGCACTTCAGCTGTGAGGTAGATAATTCTTTAATTATATTTTTAACAAATATCTTTGTTAAAATCATTTGTATCATTTCTATTTTCTGTGGAAATAAGGTCTTACAGACCTGAGAAAACTTTGAAATTGTAATTTAATTGCTTTAAATTGCTGGTAAGAATTTTTTCTGCAGAACATGGTAGAGATTGTGTGGTACACATTTTTTCCAAGATTAAAACAACAAGAAGTGGAAACATATTTGAAATTGTTGCAATTTTTATGGACAACTAATATGTATTAACATACAACAACAAGCAGGTTATCCTTTTCACATACTCCTAAGGTTACAGTTGAGATATTATTTATTAAGCCTTATTTAAAAAATTATAAACTAGATTGATTTTTTTTTATTTCAGTGATACTAAGTCAGTGTTTATAAATTTTAAAATTTAACTTCTGTATTTTATTTTTACTTGACAAAATTGGAAATCTTTTTTTTTTTTCCAGAACTGGAGATTGAACTCAGGCCCTTGTGCTTGCCAAGGATGTGCTTATTCTACTGAGCCATCTCTCTGGCTCCCAAAATTGGAGATCTTAAGATATTATAATTGTATTCTACATGTTTCTGGATGAATAGAAGATATAATTTTAAATAGGCCTCCAGAACATTATTATAAATACAATCTTAAAGTAATTAGTAATTGATTCTAGGTATTCTAACTTTAGAAATAAAGGGAAAGAATATTCCACAATAGATGATGTATTATACTTTGTTATTGTGAATTAAGAAATGGAAAGAGTTTTCTACCAGCAGAGTGTTTTTAATTGCCGAGTCTAATGTATTTCTTTATTTTTCTCAGAAATATTATTAGATTTGTAAAATATTTAATTTTACTAAGCTTTTACTGCATAGTATATAGTTCACAAAATTTCATTTTTTTTTTTTTTTCGTTTGTTTGTTTGTTTGTTTTTGCAGAACTGGGGATTGAACTCAGGCCCCTGCACTTGCCAGAGAAGCGCTTATTCCACTGAGCTATCTCCCCAGCTCCCAAAATTTCATTTTACATGATCCACACATACCTAATTTCTTAAGATCGGTAACATACTTTATGTCTAATGATGAAAGACACTAGATTTACTAGATCAAAAATAATTTTAGCTTTCCTAGTTTTTGGCAAGACAAAGTATAATTCACTGCAGTTAAGTGTTCTGTGCATTTAGATTTAATATCAAAGGACATCATAGAGAAAACATACAAAATTTCAAGAGGCAGATAAATATATTTTTCTCTCTTTCTGAGGGAATCCTCTAACTTGTGTAAAATAATTTCTAGCTGACTGCTTGAAAGTGAGAAATGAAAACTATAACAATATTTTTAAATTTATATGTCATTTGGATTTCAAAGAGAAAATTCTAATATGGAAGATCATTTATATACTTATTATCTAGGCCACTTGTTAGGATTTACTTGTTGGCTTAAATATGGTATAGTGTCATGTGCAATGTTTTATACTTCCATTAAGGAAGTTAAAATATGCTTAGATATTGAACATTTTAACCTATTGTATAGAAAAGAAACACTGGTGGAGCTTCCTCTTGTTTATACTGGTATCTGTTGATATTTGCTTTACTAATCAAATGTTTTTTTCTCTTGAACAATAAAAATGTGTTCACTTACCTTACACACTGTACAGGTATTTCCAATCAGCAAACCAATAGATCAAATTTTAAATGTAGTCAACAGAAGACTACCAGTTAGTGATTACCCTTGTTGTAAGAATTGACCAATATTTATTCGAAGGTACCATAAAAATAAAGAAAATTGTAATTTGGATCACAGTATTCTAAAATAAAAATGATACATAGAAAACAAATACACAGATGAAATGAATTTTATATACTAATAATTTTAAAATACAGTTTTCTTGACATAAACTAGAAACCATGTGAAAATTTAATTTCAGGATATTACTAAACTAGTGAGTACTTGTGGGACACAATAACTTTCTCTTTTGGGACTGAGTTGATATCTTGGTAGCCTAAGCACTTGCCTGGCAAGCTCAAGATCCTGAGTTCAATGTCTACTACCACATGCTGTGCTGGCCCTAGAACCTGGGCATGGTGGCACAGGTCTATAATCTCAGAACTGGGGAGGCTGAGACAGGAGGATCATTATGAGTTTGAGCTGTGTAGTGAGACCCTGTACCAAACAAATACATAAAGAAAAACCAAAAATTGGGAAAAAATTATAGTTGACTGTCCATATGACAAAGGCCTGCTACCTAGAACATATAAAGAATTAAAACAGATCAAGCCCCCCCAAAAAATTCAAAGACCCAATCCAAAAATGGGCATCTGAGATGAATATACACTCCTCAGAGGAAATAAAGATGGCAAGTAAATATATGAGAAAATGTCCAACATCATTAGTCATCTGATAAATGGAAATTAAAGCAACACTGGGACTCCCTATCACCTCAGAAAGTATGGCTAGCAACACAAAGTCAGCCAATAAGAACGCTGGACGGGCTGTGAAGAAAAAGGAACACTTCTCCACTTTTATTGGGAATGCAGACTGGTACAACCTCTATAGAATTCAGTGTGGAGATTCCTTAGAAATCTGGGATTATGGATCCCATTCAAGCCAGCTATTCCCCTGCTGGGTATTTTTCCAGAAGAACTGAAAACCTCATACTACACCAATATACATGCATCCATGTTTATTGCTGTTACAGTTAAATCTTGGAAACAACCCAGATGCCCATCAACTGAAGAATGGATAAAGAAGGGGTGTTATGTTTACACAATGGAGTATTATTCAGCTATAAAACAGGATAAATTTGAGTCTTTGTTGGTAAATGGCTGCAACTAGAGAACAAACTCTTAAGTGAAATAAATCAGACCCGTATGTGCAATACCATATTGGCTCCTTAGTGCGAGAACCTGAGAGAGAAAAATGGAATCTGAAAGGTACAAAAGATACTGAGAAAAGGGAATGATCTTATTAGAAAGGAAAGAGTTACTGAGTTGAGGAGAAGGACAGGAGAGGGTGTGGGATAAAGAGATTTATCTATATATGTAAGCAGGTTGGTTTTTTAAAATGTATTTAATACAGTGTCTACAGGGTCTCACTACTTAGATGACTCATAGTGATTCTCCTTCTTTCAGTCTTCCAAGAGCTAGGATTACAGGCACACGCCACCAGGCCCAGACTTAATTGCAGTCTCAGCACACCCCAGGGGCAGGGGCAGGGCTGGCACAGCACTCCAGGTGGAACCCTGGCAGTTGAACTCTGCCTAAGCAGGTGCTTTGGTCTGTTGAGCTATCTGGCCTTAAGCAGATTGTTTTGAACAACTGCCCTGTGCATTTCTGCTGATCTATGGAGACAAGCAGAAAATACTTAATTTGTTTTGTATCCTTTTTTCAATTGCATTTTTTCCTCTTCTTAATTTATAATACATTTCTTTTTTTCTTTCTTCAAATTTTACATGAATATATCTGGTAGTAAATTTTACATGAATATATCTGGTAGTGAGTTTTACATGAATATATCTGGTAGTTTGAATAACTGGTTGGAAGAAAACACTGTGCATTACAACAAATAGTATAAAATTCATACTATTTTTAAGTGAAATTCTGTATCACTTGTAATTTTCTCTGTTTTAATTCTAATTTATAAAAATAATTTTAAAAAAGATTTAGAAAAAGAAGTTTTTACCTTTAATAGGTAGGTAAATTCTGATCTTTCAATTTGGCTAGAAAAAGTAAATGAAATTAATTTTTGCTAATCTTTTTATAAATATAAGACATAGAATTAAAATGCTTGTCTCTGTTCTGGGCTAATGCTGCATACCAGCATTAACAGGCTTTAGGGGAAATTGTAGAGATGCTTGTGAGACTTTTGTACCTTTCTTTGAGACAGATGATGGACCTAATTGTTCTCCTTAGCTTTATGATGGCATTTAGTACATTACAGAAATCTAGTGTTATCTTGTCTGTGAAAAACATGTCTCTAAATGTACAGGGACTTTGAAATGAATCAGGAATACTGAGCTATAATCAGAGTTCTGAACCTAGTACAAGCCAGCCATTCAGTGCCTCATGGTGTTCCAATAGGAAAAGATTAGTGGAGTGAGGAGATGATGCCTGTAGTGATTAGAAAAAAGAATATATCTCCTAAGAAAGGTCATTAAACCAAATTGTCTATTTCCTTAAAATATACCATTACTACTGCTATTGGTAATGTCTTGAGGGTCCTGTAATGCTTTATATGCTCATAGGTGGAGTTCTTCAGAGGTAGGTGGATATAGAGTGTGTGACACTGAGATTAAGAGTTCTTGGTACTGGGTTAGTCTACTAACTGGCTTAGAGTGGTTCTGGTATGACTAGACTATGGGGAAGCCCCACCCTGAGTGTGAGTAGTACTAACTAATATGCTTGTAACCTGGGTTTAATAAAAAGGGAAAAATGGAAGGTAGTCTGTTGATTCCTGCCTGCCCAGCCTTGAATATGTGCTGGCATATACTCTATCACTATCAATAAAACTCATAGCTATACAATGAAGTTCATAACATTGTGTTAAATCAAAAAGAAAAATAAATAACATGGCACTATCATTAATACGTGAAATCTCCAAAGTGTCAACTCATGAAAGCAGAAAATCAAATGCCAGCAGTGAGATGTATCAAGTGGAGGATGTACTGGGAGACAGAATTAGAGTAATGAATGTTGAGGGCTATTATGTCATCTAGACAGGAGGAATATGTGCAAGACGTGTATACCTCTTGCACATATGTTACATTTCAACCACATAATGATAGCTGTTAATGACAATGTTATATATTTGAAAATTGCTAAGGAAATATATTTTCAGTATTCTCACAAAAATGATAATTATATGAGATAATGTGTATATTAACTAGCTACATATAAGCATCTACCATGTACAACAATAATAAATGCAGATGAGAAAACATCAAGAAAAAAGAAAACAATGCAAGCAAAGACAGATAATTTTTAAAAAATTTAAGAAACATAAATTTTTGCACAATAAATGAAAAGAAAATACAAAAAATTACCATCAGGGCCAGCCAAATAGCTCAGCAGATAAAAGGACCTGCAAGTAGGAGCAGGGGCCGGAAGTTAGATCTCCAGGCCTGTTGTTCCAGCCCGGCCATATATCTTGGGTGTATATTTTTCAATACATTTTAAAATTTATTTTCACCCACATGCCATGCCCACCCCACCCCTGGGGCGCTCTGAGCCAACCACCGAGTCCAGCATGGTGGCTCACACCTGTAGTCCCAGCAGTGCGGAGACTGAAAACACGAGGACCTCTAGTAGTCCAAGCTTCATGGTTGAGACCCTGTACCAAATACATAAAAGAAAAAAAAAAAAAGGGCAGAAACTTAGAATTGATTGATTTTCAATCTTTGTCTTTATTATTTATTTATTTGTTTTTTTTGGGGGGGGGCAGTTCAGCCCACCCTGGAGACAGGGCTGGCATGGGATGTGGTGCTGGGGATCGAACCAAGGTCCTGCGATTGCTTAAGCTCGCCTAAGCAGGAACTTTAGACCGCTGAACTAGCTCACTGGCCCCTTGTCTTTAAATTTTCTATATTTTATATAAGGTAATAAAATGCTCTCTAGTTTACATTTCAAAATATATTCATCAGTGCTATCATTTATATCCTAAAATATTTGTATTTAGCATTCTCAATCATTTATTATTTCAGAAAAATACAGCTATATTTAGATTTTCAAGAATTATTGCTGTGTTATTGATTTTCTTGCCTTAGCTTTTCTCCCATTATTCATTCAGTGTGCGATTTCAAAATCGGGTTTTAGCCAGTTCCCTGTACTCCCTATTCTAACAAAGCATTTATACTAATGACACCATAAAATTTACCTGGGAACAATGCTTTTTTTTCTTATTTTAGGGACAGGTCTACAGGGTGTTCAGGGTCTCACTACTAGATTGAACTCATAGTGATCCGCCTGTTTTCAGTCTCCCAAGAGCTGGGATTACAGGCATGTGCTACCATGCCCGTCTCAATTACCATCTCAGCATGCCCTGGGGGTAGAGCCAACACCTCAGGCCTGGGGATAGAACCCCTGGCGACTGAGCCTGCTTGCAGGTGCTTTAATATGCTGAGCTATTTGACCAGCCCTTACCTGGGAATAATATTCATGAAAAATATAAATTTATGATGCTTAGATGCATTGAATATGTACACATAGAATTTCCAGTTACTTGCTTTTTGAAATCATGTTCTCTATGTGATTACAGGTTAAATCTCAAGAATTTTATTAGAAAATTAATGTGCATGCAGATAGATATATTTGTATTTGCCAAAGCATCAGTCTTACTTTTTAGATCAACTCATGTATAATTACAGTTCACAAATTAGGATAGTTTTTGTAAATTTTCTGATATAAACATAATTAAAGACGTTATGATTATTAACAATCTTCCTATACAATGCAATGAGAAGCCCATTTTAGTTTTCTCTTTTTGATGTCTACTGTTGATAATTCATTTATTTTTAATTTATAAGCTTTTCCCATTTGGCCTGGAAGTTCCTAATCAAGCATTTACATAAGGTATGTGGGGAATTATTAAGTGTTTTCATGATGCTGATTAATACATGTTTGTTGTGAATCAGTTAAATTATTTCAACCATAGCATGAATAATATGATATGCATTATCTACAAGTTGTCCTAAGGAAGGCACAGTATTTGTTTTCTCTTTGAAACATAGTATATCATGTTGTCAAATTTAGTTTGAGTTTAAATTAAACCCAATAGGTAGATGGCTTCAGAAATTAAATGCATCGATTCCTTTAATGATCAAGTGTTTATTTTATCTGATGAATATAGTTTTAGTATTTGATTCAAATATATATTACACTTTATAATATTTCTAAGAAGCATTTTTAGTAATGCTTTCAGCATATCCTAAAACCTTGAGCTGCCTCTTAAGTATGACATTGATATCATTTCACTTCAAAACAGAAATTTAGGCCCTTTTGTTTCAAAATTAAGAAATATAAAAATTATTCATGCTTTCATAAATCTTCATATTTCAGCATTGTTAAATTTGATAAGCAATCTAGTGCACATTTAGGAAACAATCCAATGGTTTTATTTTCTTGTATACATAAAAAATCTTACAAAATTTAAAATAATTATTAATCTTATGCAATTCTGGATTGCTCAAGGTTGTATATGTAGGAGCAATATATGTTTATTTTGTCTTACACAGTTCTGAATGAAAAATGAAACAAGAGATTATGTCCTGCCCTAAGATTTGGATTTGTTTTGCTGTAGGATGGCACTCACTAGTATGAACCACATTTGGCAACCCTGGGGCAGGAGGGTTGCAAAGTGAAGACCTGTCTATGCAGATAGGCTCTTACTCAGAGCTAAAATATAACAAAAGGGCTGGAGATGCAACCAAATGCAAAAGCCCTTCTTTTAGTCCTCAGTACCAAATTAATAATAGTAATAATACTCCTATGTCATGATGATGACCAATCTGTTTTATGAAACAAACAAAGTTGTAGTCCTCAAAAAGTAGGGAAACCTTGCTTGGGAATTAAATTATTTCAGTTCAAATATTATTTTGGCAATATTTTCTTGCTAAAATGTTGAACTTTTCTTCACCTGGTATGGAGGCGCATTCCTGTAATCCCAGTTTATCAGGAGGCAGGAAGATCAAAGGTACAAACAAGCCTGGATAGCTCAGGAGATGTTCAAACTAAAACAGAAACTCTGAAAATACAGTGTGACACTCACTGAATTCAGTGTTACACAAAACCACATCATGAAACATTTTTCTCATATAAATTTAGAGGTGTCAGTGTACATATTTAGATCAGCTTGCATGTGTATAAATATGTAAATAAATGCCATTTCTTTGTGTTCTGTATGGCACATACATATGCATATATGTATGTTTCATGCAAATTCATAATTTACTAGCTATATCCATATGTATGAACTGACTCAGGAGATTTAAAAATAGTTATTTAATAAATAAATGTTAGAGAGCATTTTGTGAGTTCTAAATGTCTTGTATAGGAAGACTACACTGACAATTATGCATGAAATGTAATCACCATCATTTACAAACTTCATCAATTTCATTTAAATTTTGAGCGATGGACACAACTGTGGTGTTAATGGTAACAATTGCCTCCTGTATCGTGTGGGCTTGCCTACAGAGAAGTGGTTAAATCCTGTGATCCTGTGCTTGCTCCATCCAAGTTTATTGTGGTTGTGGTGTAAATGTCCTAATGCATGGGCCTCTGGAAGTTGGTATCTGCTCATTTTCATGCAGAATTCAAGGTATCTACATAACTCAATATTGAAAAACACACAAAGAATTTCATGAATACAGTGTAGCAACACATGAAATATTGGTACAAATGTTGGCCAAAGAACTGTAGAATGTATAAGAAAATATGTAGACTATGTAGACCCAGAAATAAATTAAATTAGAAGAGAAGCAAAGGATAATTAGCATTCCTAATGTGGCTCTTTGACATAATTATTGAGGCTTTGCTTTTAAAAGGATTTATGAAAGATAAGTCTTAAAATTCTCTTACATAGTCATTATCAGTTTTTAAAGGAGAAAAAAGTTAGCATTTACTCAATCTACTTTTCAATTTATTTTGAAACATTTCAAAAATTTGTCCTAATTATACATATCAGCTAAGAGGACCTGTGAAGACTAAATTTAATTTTTTCTCTTGCTATTAAGTGCTTATAAAAGGAAACATAGAAGGTGAGACCAGTGTGGAATATAAATAATTATTAGAAATGAATTTTGACTTTCATTAATGTAAGAGAAAGAAAAATATCTTTTTACATAAAGTGTAAACTTACTAGCATAAACAGAAACATTATAAATGTCCTATGTCTCATTTATTCTTCTCTAGTTGCTGGGACAAATACCCGACACCAAAAATGAAGGAAGCAAACATTTATTTAGCTCAGTTAGTGGAGGTTTCAGTCCATATTCAGCTGGCTCCAAGGCAGAGCAGCATATGGCAGAGAGTATCCTTTTATAGCAGCAGCAAAGACAAAGAGCAAAGGGAGTGGCAGCAGCTCAGGCAGCTAGCCAGCATCTGTCCCCTCCTTACACTGTAGTGCAGAGTATCTGCCCAGGGCACTCACACCCATAAACTCAGCATTGGATAGAAAATCAATAACAAACTCCAGAAGCTGCTCCATGATTGCATGAGGTTTTGTGGACAATTAGAAACAAACTGTAACAGCCTATCAATGATTTTAGAAGCTTCCAAAATGCACTTTTTTTAAAAAAAAGGTGGTTGTTTCACTTGAAGAATAAAAACAGCAAAAGTTACTCTAAATCAATTTGTTTTGGCTTTTCTTGTGGATGATATTGTCAAATGTGTTATATAGCCAGTTTAACATTTTAGATACACCTGATTTATTTTTAATGCAAACTCTTAAACTGCACACTGTATATAAAAACATTATATATGACAGATTAAATTGAACAAACAGGAAAAAAGCTTTAAACATTAGAAGTTATTCTACACCATTAGGAAAGCATATTGGACATTATTAAGGAAGACAAAGAACTGCACCCTCCACTTTTCTTCACAGACTTGATATAAGCATTGTCTGGTTGGAAATATGGTCAGTTAAAGAAACAGTGATGGAGGTTGGAAGCCCAACTGAATAAAAATCCAAATCTCATGCAATTGCAGAGATTTGCAGATGTGTGGGCTCCAAAGAGAATGATGGAATTTAAAAATTTATGTTTAAATTGTGGGTTGAGTAAGGAAGTTACTTTCAGTTATGCTGTAAAATTCAGATACAGGAATGGACCCAGATAAAGGAAGTGTGCAGTTGAGGTGGAGTGGGTTTCGAAGACTGCATAGGTAATGATTTCTACTGTGTCTACGAAATGAAAGACCAGGATCTGTGTTTTTATAAAACTGATATAACTTTAACAAAATGGTTTTAAAAAACAGGAATAATTGTCAATAATTGTTAATATAAAGGGAACTATTAATTAAAAGCAAGTAACTTAATGGACATATTGCATTTGATTTGTATGTTTTTGCCTTTTTTTTTTTTACAATTTTTTAAAAATGTATTTAGTACAGGGTCTACAGGGTCTTACTACATGATCAGGCTCATAGAGACCCTCCTGTTTTCAGCCTCCCAAACATTGGGATACAGGCATGCACCACCACGCCCAGTCTTAGTCGCCATATCAGCACACCCTGGGTATGGGGCCAGCAAGGCAGGCCAGGGATCAAACCCTGGTCTCTGAGCCTGCTTAAACAGATGCTTTAATCCTCTGAACTATTTGGCCAGCCCTTACTTGGTTTTATATAGTTGCTGTAAATGTTAGCATATGATAGAACTGACTCATTTTAGTTAATTGTTTTTCTACAGGCATTTTTTGGCTCTTGTTAAGCCAAGATCCTCATGACCATGGTTTGACATTTGCAAAATATTCATATCAATCTATGTTAAAATGCCAATAGTCACAAGCTTGTTAAAAGATTAATCAATTTTTACATGATTTATTTGTTTTCTGTTTTTCTAAAATAGCTTTATATTGTACTTTATAGATTATTAATATAATTCTTAAGTCACACAAAAATCAGAAAAAAATTAAAATTCATTCTTAAAATATACTTTGCCCCTTATGGTAGATACAGTAATTCCAATTTAAGCTACATCTTTCTTTAATCACAGCTTCTTGGCATGAAATGATTTTTCTTTGCCCACTGTCATTTTGTATCAGGAAGAACACCACATTAATTTTAGAGTAAATCCTTTTGTTCTGCCCTTTTCATGCTCTGTACCCCAACGCTCAACCTGTGGATTACAACTACTTTTCCCTCCCTGAGAATGTATTTTCTTGTAATACAGAAAGGAAATGAAAAAGAAATTCAAAATGTCCAGCTGTTTAAAAGCCAAAAAGAAACAATTTGCTTGAGCTCAGAATATATGTGTTGTCCTCCTGTAAGGATTAGGACAATTAATTTTAGTTGTTTCCTTACCTGAAAAATCAATCAGGCTGTGATGATATCATCAGGTACATCAAAGGTTTCAAAGAAAACACAGTAAACAAGACTTAATTATTTCACTCCTGACACAGGGGGTACACTCCAGGAATCTAAACTATAAGGCAGATTAATTTTCCTCTTTTTACTTTCCTTCTCCTGCAGGGATTGCTATAGCAACAAAACTAAATTGTATGTAAGGCCAACATCTACAAACTTTTAAGGCAAACAGCTGATGCACTGCACTTCAAGTAGTTTGTATGAAAGAAAGAACAGCCAGCTAAAAAAAGTCTATGTGGTTGATTCCACAAAAGATCGAGTTTAATGTGAATTGAATACATTTCTTCATTCTTTAAAAAGGAGAAAATCCTGCAAAAAGTCATCTTTCTTTATGCGAATCATTCAGAAACAAGCAAGTCTTTGCTACTCTAATGATGGACTTTGTTCTGCCTAATAGGGCACATGCAATCTAGCGTCTTCTAAAAGGTTAAAAAGATTTTGCAAATAACATGTTTTGTACAAAGGAATCTGTGTTTATAAGAAGCTTATGCTGAAAAACAAAAGAGCTACTGAAATGATTCTTTTCATTATAAAGAGATTTCTTTTATCATTTTGTTATATTTTTTGATAAAAATAAATATATAAGCATAGATAAGGAGGCATGTCATAAGTTTTTTGTGAATTTTGTACAAAAAATAATAGATTGTAGTACCATGATACAATACAAATTCTATAATTAGCATGTTTGTGGAGATGGAACATTGATATTATTGCCACTAGATATATTTACACAGTATATATATATATATATATATATATGTGTAATATCTAAATATATATATATATATATATGTACATTATACAAAATGATGTGAGTTAAACTCAGATTTCATGTGCTGGACAAGTACTCTACTACTGAGCTTTACTTCTAGTTCAAAGTAATAGGTTTAGTTCCTCTTGTAGATACTACTCTTGAATGTATCAAGTGGATAAAATTTTACATTAATAAAATTTAGAAGAATGCACTTTTAAGAAAGTGTCATCTTGTTTGTGAAGAACTGAGAAGCTTTAGTGTTCACCTATACATACTTGATGATATGGCTGATGGTCGTAATGAATAAACTTTTACTGAAAATAAAGGACAGCATATTAAAGAGAGGTCCTTACTAAGATTAAATATACAAAGATTATTTCATGCAGCAAATAGTTATTCATCAAATTATTGACTGCTTGTTATTTGTTATAGACAGCTGAATCAGGTCCCCCACCACCACCACCACCAATGCTTATATACCAGGGCTGGCTAAAAAGTATATTATGTATTCTAAAAAAACAACAACAACAAATAAAAAACCTACTACAGTGGAAAGTCACATCATGAATACCTCTCAGGGCCTCTCTAGGTAGTACAGCCTGACGTTGAACTTGCTCGTCTAGCCCAGGCTGGCCTGAGACTCACAGTGAGCCTCCTGCTTTAGCCTCCTGAGTGCTGGAATTATAGGCACATCACACCATGCTCAGCATCACTTTCTGGGCTTTGCAGGTCCTCTTTTGTGTCTCTAATTGTGCTTACATGGCTGCCCCATGTACTGAATTGATTCAAAACATTTGCTTTTCAGTCACTTTTGACTCTGGAGAAAATACTTCAGGTGGATGGGACAATCGCATTTTAAAGAGCAGGCCTTTCCATTGGATGCTGCCCTGAAGCAGCATTCAATATATTTTTTAATCACAGTTTGTAAAGCTAAGTATTTTAGAATTAATAAAGAATATTTTGAAAGGAATTATGGCAATGTGATCTGCAGAGTAGTTACTCAAAATACAAGGCATAAACTTAAAGGTTCTCTGTCTCTGTGGGAGTCAGCACTGAACATGTGCATATGGAGTGCCTTGTGTCTAAGCCACAGGTTGGCCTGGCTGAAAGGTCAGCTGAGAACTCTGAGTCAGAGCACAGCATGTCGTGGAGGGAGACCACAGCCCTTAAGCTACAGGCCATGGGAACGTTTTCTGTTCTGTGTGCAATGCCTTCAGCTCAAAGAGACCACACGCTTTTCATAAACTATCTTTAGGAGCCCTCAAGAGAAGTCTGTGTTCTCATTGGGCATATAAGACAGAATATTTCTAAAACAAACAATGGTTATCAGCTGTCACCTCATGTGTAATGAGGCTTATTTCATCGGTAATCAATCTCATTATCAATTGGGTACCTACAACTCTCTCCTATGAAAAAGAAACAATGGCTCAAAGCTTTCCTTTCAATAAGCTCAGAAAGGCTAGTGATATAAAGGGAGTGAAGTACCATGAGTATTAAAACAAATGTAAAAAGTCCATGTACCTTGAGAACATAATGTCAAGTAAAGTAAGTCTCACAGACAAGCATAATTGTCTCTTTCAATCACTTTCCCAGTCCTGAGCGATAAGTAAAGATGTAATGCTACTATTTTGATTGATGTTCTACATAAATAAGGGCCAGATATTAATTAAGACTTACATATTACTAAATTATAGATGGAGGACAGCAATAAGCTTGGAGGAGAAAGTGTTGAATCATTCAAACAAATCCAGAAGCCTAGAAAGATTTTTGAATTTCTCAGATATTAATTTTAGATATTTTACTAATATGAATCATTAAATATTCTCTTTGCTTAAAATGGATTAACATAGGTGTTATGGTTTGTGTCTAGTTGTCCCCCCAAAGCCTCATGCAGTCATGGGGTGGGG
>NDGM011195120.1:0-22056 GCA_002564305.1 Octomys mimax
CCTCCCCTGCACATTTCTTCTCAGTTCTCTGTGCTGCGACTCAAGCACTGTACCATTGAGCCACACTCCCAGCCCTCTACCACTTTCTTGACACTGAACTCTTCCAAAAGCATGGTCACTTCTGCCTCAGACCTGATGTTTGAAGCTGCCTTATATTCACATCACAAAGTATAAGTGCACCGAAGAAGCAATCCAGTGAGTCTTTACCACGCACTGTCTCTGCTCAGGCTGTGCGAGGCCGGGTGGCCCTCCAGGCAAATGCAGTCTCCTCACCCTTTATATCCTGGCTTCAGTTCCCTCAATTGCACTGAAGTAGATTTTCCTCACATCAGAAGTGACTTCCTAAATCCCAACTTCAGTGAACTCTTCAGTCTTAATTTACTTGATCCTTGCCTTTCTGTCTGTTTTTAATTTCCATGCCTGTTCACCTAACACTTTACCATCAGTGATATCAAAGTACTCGGTTATTGAATCCCCTCTTTCACTACACGCAGTTCCTTCTCCCACAGGAAAGCACCACGTTTGCTTCCAAACACATTCAAATCACTCTTCAAATCCCAGGTAAAGGACTGAAGGACTGCCTCCACTGTGGGCTCCTTGCTCCCTTTCTCCTCTCACTTGGTCCTTCATTCTTCCACAGTAGGCCACCTTTTCTCTGTCTTCTCTGCCACAGAATTCTTGTTAGATAGATAGATAGATAGATAGATAGATAGATAGATAGATATAAACATTATATGTTACTTGATAATATATAATAATTTTCTATATTATGATATATAAGATAATATTAGTATACAACATATTTATATTAATATATAATATATACAATATTTCATGTTAATTTTTTTACCCATCATTACTATTGGATTGGGAGGTATCTTTGTGCTAAGGGGATAACTCTACATATACTTTGTGGGGGAGGATATATTATCCAAGAATAATTTGAGTGAATATATGATGAATGAATGAATAAATGAATGAATGAGTGAATGAATGAATGGAAAAAATTATTCTACACAGTCATCAATCAGGAATTAAACCCCAGGTCTCTGGCAATACCCAGCATATGGTGTGTTCTAATAAAAATTTGCTCACAAAGTTGTACTTAATTGATAAAAGATGAAAACAAAGCCATTAAATGATGTGTAAAATGTTTCATGTTTGTACATAGTTGATTTTATAAACAGCTTCAGTACCCAATAATTATAATTATCATCTCCATAATACCAGGGATTGAACCAAGAGCTGTTGCATTAAGCTACGTTATTCACCCTTTTCATTTCATTCTTCATTTGGATCAGAGCTGTGCCAGATCACTAAGTTGCCTAGGCTACACTTGTATTTATCACCCTGTCAGTCCCCTACAGTGCTGGGATTGCAGGCATGAGTCAATTAGACAACTAATTTTTTGTCTATATAGTGACTCATAAAGTCACTGGGGCTATAGCTATTGATTTTTTTAAAAAGCCATTTTGCAAGAACTTTAAAATACTACATTTTTGTTAAAATATTTTTGTTTTTTAAGTGAAACAAGTTCATCATATTGCTGTTATATAATCCAGCACCTTCTTTAAAGTAACACTGATATTGAAGTTAAAGCTTTCATCATGGGATTTGTATTTGTGCTTACTAGAGAAAAGAGTAAAACAGCACTTTAGGCAGATGACAGGGTGTGAACACAAAGGCATTCGTGCTACACACTACTTTATCGGTGATGACAAGTCAAAGCCTCCTGTCAAACACAAGCACTTGGGCAAAGAATCAAGAATCCCACCTCAGTGAGGAAAGTTTTGTTAGCACGCTCATGTTCTGTGCATGTGCCCTTGTCTATTAGTCAGCTTCCTCTTTTCCCTGGTTGAGTACACATGTTCATTTGTGTCTTGACATTGACCGCAAGTTGGGAAAGTCAAGCGTTTCTGAAAGGGGCTTTGATCATTAGTGATAAACAGATCTGACTTTCACAAATCACTGATGTTGTTCTAGCTTCAAGTGCCATGCATTCTTTTCCTTGCCTCCTGACAAATGGTTCTCATCTTTGGCAAGTGAATACTAAAACATTTCCCTAAAGAACAGAGAGAACTAACTAAAGAATAGGGGTACTTCACATCCTTTTGTAAATGCACAAGATTAGCCTGTTGAGCACAACTCAATGACCTGTCATTACCAGAAAGAGAAGTAATAATCTCTTCTTCACTAAAAACCAACCCAATGTTGAGATGCACATCCAAAAAATGATCATGTTAGACCCTTTTTCTCGGTCAGGGTGTATGTTAGTACAATGCTTTCATAACCACAAATCTGTGTATTTTCTCTAAGTGTCTAGGGAAGATTTTGTGAAAGAGGTGGTACAATTGGTAATTGGTTAAACAATTATATGAATAACACCTTGGGTAAAATTCATCAAACATACTTTGAAATCTGGAATTACTTCATGTGAGATGTATCAATTCAATAAATTTAAAGTTTTGTACATGGGAAATGGTGATGAAATACAAGTTTATTTCAGTGCAAATGAGATTTGTTAACTTAATTTTAGAGTGTTAACAGGACAGAATAAAATCATAGTCATTTAAGAAAATCTTGTCAAAACTTCTGACTTGAAGTTCAGCAGGGTATTTTGTGGAAATTAAGTTAGATAGGAGCGCAAGATGGAAAGTATTTTTAGTATGATTATCTAGACTAAGCCTGACCTATGGAGTGTGCTATATTCGTTCTCTAGATTTTTATAAAAGATTATCACAGACTGTGCCCAAAGACAACACAAATTTATTCAGTCACAATTCTAGAGTCCACATGTCTGAAATCATAATGCCAGAAAGGTCATATGCTCCATAAATGCTCTTGGAAAAAGCTCTTCCACACTCACCTTTGCAGGTCATGGGTGGCCAGTAGCATTTCTTAACTTGTGCCTGCCTCGCTCCATTTTTGTATCTGACTTTACATGACTGTCTTCCTTCTGTTCGTCTCTTTGTCTTTGAGTCTTCTTTTTAAAGGACACCTGTCATTGGGTGTGGGGATCATTCCAGTACAGCCTGTCTGCATAATAAATAATTTCTTTTGTAAAGACTCAGATTCTAAATAAAGTCACATTCTGTGGCTTGGGATAGATATGAAGTTGAAGGATGTGCAATTCAACACACTGTATTTGCTATTCTGTTTTATTGGAAATAATAAGTGGTTAAATGAAGACTCAAAATCATAGGCAAAAAATACCTGTAAGTGTATGCAACAATGACTCCTAGGAAGCTAAACTTAGACTCTCTGAACTGTGCCAGGCAGCAGAATCAAATGAGAAAAGCAATTGGCTAGTAAATATTCAGGAAATCACACCAGGAGCTTGAATATTAATGTTATATGTTATTGTCCATTTAATATTTAATGTTCTTACTTTTTGTATTTGACTGTAAAACTACTTTACTCATTTGAAAGAAGGATCATCTTTTTATGTAGGCTAAGTTATATGTCCCCCTCTTTCTAAAGTAGTCCCCCTCTAACTAGATACTTATCTTCTAGTATTATAGCGTATCTATACCTCCTGCTCATATGATGAAAGTGTTTCCTGCCTTGGAAATTTTTTCTAGGCTGTCACCTGTTATTATTTTCACCTGCAAAGGTTCCTCTTATGCACAAACTCTTTGAATTCAGTGTTCATGTGTATTCTGAGCCCAGTACCATCTACCCACTTGCAATACTGCTTGATTAAACACTGTTTTCCCAATTACCAAACCCCTTGAATATTACGTATTCATATGTTTCCTCTCTTTCAATAGATGATAAGTTCTTAAGAGACCTGGAAGCTATAGATAGTATATAATAGGGCCAGAAAACAATGTAAAAATGAGTACGTACCCAACTGATTTAAGGTCAAAGCAAGATGCCACACCAGACACTCAGTATAGCAAATTTCTGATTTTGACCATAGAATGCTTGCATGGATGAAAGACCATGCATCTATAAGTTAAAATATGGTAAGAAAATAATACCTAGAGCCAGGATAGAAGTGGGGTGAGATGCATTAGAAATTATAAGCCTAAGCCATTACTCCCAGTATTGTACAATGACCTCTAGAGATTTTGTGGCAGAGGTGATGTTAAGGTTGGACACTGAGGAATAGGCACTGTTCTTGGGGACAGATTAATGGGGCAGGTTTAGAAATGGTAGGTAAAGGAAAATAAAGTCTGATTCCCAGTATGAAGACTTTGAGTCTGATGTTTGTTGGAAGAAATGCCAAATAATTCAACTGTGAGGCAGGATTGTAAATATGATTAGTTCATCGAGGTAGAGCCAACTGGGGAGTTAGATGGGAACAAAGCCTCAGAGAACTAGAGCAATGGGAGAAGGAGGGGACACAACAGGGCAACACAGAGTGATGGCGTGCTCAGTGTGTGTGTCCTTGTGGTGGCACTCTGACTACTTGATCAAGAGAAGCTTAAAGGAAACCCAGGAAGAAATCAGTGTCGAACACAACCGCACTTCACAGCTGAGGAGGCCACTGTGACTGGATGTGGAAAATTATATCCACTAAAGAACACAAGTGAGCTTCAAAAGGAAGGAGGTGACCAATCCAGGACACTGCGATGAGGTGAAGGAAAACCATGTCGAATGTAGAGTCAGCTATGGACCTCAATGAAGCAAAGATGGAGGCAGAAGAGAACTAGAAAGCAGCCCGACTCTTTCCTGGGAGACAGGCTTTGCCAAGGTGAACGCTGCCTTCATACTTTGTGCTCGAAAGCAGCTTTCTTCCATTGCTTTGGTGGATGGTTGCTGTCACTCTCTGTAGGAAGAGCCTCTTCTATTTGTTGGCTGCCTGGTCTCTATGACAACAAAGGAAAATCGTGCATGAGACTTTAGAAAAAACTATACCTCTTTATGTGATACTGCTAAAGTATTAGGTGGATAATGTATTGCAAAGAAACTAGTAAAAGAATGAAAGGGGTCTTTCACCATATGCAGTTTGAGAAGCTCTGTTCTGTAAAGCAGATATGTTGGAGAAATAGAAGCGCTTGATTCCTTTGCTCCTTAAATAGCTTGTCCTCTCTATGCAGGAGGTGGAGGCACAGATATGAGTATTTTCTGAAACCCCAGCTTCAGACACAGGGCATAGAGTACCACCTGTCATTTATTGTGACCAATAAATAATTAGAATAGAATTGATGCTACTTAGTAGTACTAATTTTTAAAGGACTGATAAACCAGTTCAGGTGGATTTATTGAGTGAAAGCCACAGAATCAGAAATGAATAGACACAACCAAATGTAACCATAGACCAAGCAGGCATGAGACATAACTTACTAGGAGCCACAAAAGAGAGAAATGTGTAAATACGTGCTGGGCTGGCTCCCACCCAAGGGAGCGCTGAGACAGCAATTGAGACTAAGCGTGGTGGTGCATGCCTGTAATGTCAGGAGGATTGCTACAAGTCCAATCTGTGTAGTAAGACACTGTAGACCCTGTATTAAGTAAGAGAGAGAGAGAGAGAGAGAGAGAGAGAGAGAGAGAGAGAGAGAGAGAACACGAACTACGAACTGGCTGGGAAAAGGACGTGGAGTGGATAACCCATTTGTACAGTTCAAATTTTGGGGAAAGAGCACTTAAAAATAAAGGTACTCAGTATGAAGACAAAAAGGAAATGGTAAAACTAGGTCTTCAAAGCTGTACAGCAGAGTGAGGTCCTGCTATTAGGGACACATGTTTCTTGGAGCTAATACTTCTTCCCTGGACCCAAACAAACATCGCTTACTGAAAGACTGAGCAAAACACTTTTGATTTGCAAGCTCCTGAGCATGATCTATCTCCAAATACACAACCTGGTGTCCTTGACCCAACAAGACACTGCTGTTGGCCATGGCTTTCTCTAAGCAGCACAGATGATTACCAGATTCCCTGCAACATGCTTGGTGCGGTTGACAGACACAAGTCATTCTGGGCAAAGTGTCTGTTACAGGCCTGTGCAAGCATTTCTGGTTACACTTGATCTACCTAACAAATTTCAATTAGCTTCCATCTGTGAGGTATAAAATTGAGTTCTTATGAATGCCCTGAGCTCTTTCTAAGCACAGAGTATGTTGCCAAGCTGTCAGTGTGCAAGGAATCTAGGCCACTGTTCAGAGACTCGAAGTCAAACTTGAAAGGATGCTAGTGATACTCTAGCCAAGCTTTCATTTTAGAGAAAGTACCTGAGGCATGGAGTAGTAAAATAACGAGTTCAAATGCACATGCTATTTAGATCAACTTAAAGGAAAATTCTCCTGGCTGAGAAGCTCTGAGCACTTTCCATTGGACCTCAGTGCTTCAGTCAAACATCCATTCTGTGAATTTTCTGATATACAACCCTTCCTAGACCTTGAACAGTTACTTGCTCTGGAAAATAATTCCAGCCTGTCATTTTCATTACTGGCCAGTAACCGCAAAGGGCTTATCTGTGTTTCAAGATAGTATAGCATTTCATGGTGATTATGAAATGAACTGCTATCAAATAGATTTAAATTAGCCAAAGTAAATCCATAAGGATTAAGAAACTTTTGCAATGAATACTCTCCCATAAGTAACTTACAAGTTTTCAGGGCATTCTGGTTGCCAAAAATGCAAATTTTAGGTTTATAACTGTTTCACCGAAGTCTTTTGTATTACCAAAAGGTCATAAGGAGCTAAGAGACAGAACTATAGCTAACAAAGCTGCACATTTCATGGGACCATAGGCTGCTCTTGTAGTCTTCCCAGAAAGGGGCTAACAGTACCTACCTTATAGATTCCTCAAGGAGATGATTTGAAGGAGTGCTTTTGAGGTGCTCAGCACAATGTCTGGACTTGGTAAGCACCTTAGGAATATTAGCCATTGATATAAATCATTAGGTTATAGCTCTGTCAGGAGTGGTACAGTTTGCTACATGAACACAGAGAGCAGATTTGATAAGGCGTACAATCTTTCTGGTCCAGTTGGCTAAATCTTTGTCTCTGGCTAAGCCCTACTTTTAAATAATTTCTTATTAAAAATAAATAATTTCTTATAATCATTTAATTAATGATCATCAGCCTAGAGGGCATTTCTTTCTTTGATTTTAGGGCCCATATTTGTTATTTAAAAGGAAGAAAACAAATTTAGAGCATCTGCATTGTACTGTGATTATTGCTTTTGTTATTACACATCCAGTATCGTGTAAGAAAGGTGTTAGCATAGCATTTTGGAGATGAGAAATGAAATATCAGATATAGTGACATCTAATATCCAAGACAGAGTGATCATGTAAGTATTGAAATATATTAGGATACTTTGGGGAGAATGGGCAGGGGTCCTATTAATAATTATGGGGCTGATGAGATTGTGCAGTGGACTAAGTGCATGCTTAGGCAAGCACAAGGACCTAGGTTTGATCCCTGGTATGGCATACTGTGCCATCCTTGGTCCCGGATGTGCTGATCTGGTTACCGAGTCTAGGCATGGTGGTGAATGCCTGTAATTCCAGCACTGAAAACAGGAGGATCACTATGAGTCCAAACTGCCTAGTGAGACACTGTACCAAACACATAAGTAATGTTTCATAATAATTATTATCATTATCATTATCATTATTATTATTACTATTACTATGTTGGGTCAATGGTTATACTTTGGGGATATTTCAGGTAAAGTAGAGGGTATCATAACATCTCTTGTGTATAAAAAGAAATGATAGAAACAGAATTTAAACACAAAATAATCTCTATGACTCTTACTTAACTTAATAGAAAACTCACTGACAAGATATTCTTTGTTGTCATTGTATTACACTGGGTTAAGGGCCATTGCCACAGTACAAGTAAAAATTGGTAGACTATACAAGAACCCAGAGGCATTTGGTGGATACAGTGTCAGTGCATCAAGAACTTCTCTGGGTGGGAAATAGAGTCAAGAGAATTGTGATCTCAGTTTTTGGGGTCTCTAATTCCCAGCATGATAACATTAGGAAGTGCTGTCTTGGAGAGTAATTTGATTTGAATAAATGAGGAAGGTTGACTCGTGTTATGGAATTGATGACCTTATTGAAAGAGAAGAAAAAAACAGAATTGCTGTCTCTTTATCTACACATGGGGAGGCGGGCCCTGGCCAGAGAAGCCATCTATGGCTTGATCTCATACTTCCCATTCTCTAGAACTCTGAGAAATGGAATTCTATTACTTAATTCACCTAATCAAAGGTATTGTCTTACGGAACCCTGAACTGACTATGAAAGGGCCAATGAGAATGTCCTTTAAAGAACAAAACAAAACAAAACAAAAAACTATTCATTTTTAATTCAGTTTAATGTACTTATAAAATTAAAATTTTATGCTGGGGTGGCAACATGGAGCAAATTCAAAATATATTTTCACTTGCAAATTTCATACAATTAGGACTAATCTTTTAAAGCTGCATATCTTCTTGAAAATGGTTTATGCCTTTGAAAATGGCTTATGCCTTTGTATGGAATATGGATCATATGCCTGTGCCTCCATCTAAATGGGCTTGATAGTGTCTAGTGGCACCACTTCTTAGTTTCCCTAGTCAATAAATGTAACAACTATAGTCATACAAGATAAATGAAGAGTTTCAACTTCTTGGTAAAACTTGTTGTCTTCCCTATAAAGTGCAAAATGTTCATCTCCGGGTTTCCACGTCTTCACATACTCCATAGGAATAGATGATTCTAGCACTTTTTTTCCAGCTTAATTGGCCCAAATCTTCTTTCGCACCCAGGATTGTAAAATATTTTATCTTCATGGGGTACAGCTAAGACAGCTCCTGCTGGCTTAATCGGTCCCACTCTTTTGCATTCAATGGCATTTCTGTCTCTCCATTTTGAATGCCAATGAAACAATGACTTGGGACAGGATTCTACTAATCAGTATTTACATTAAAATGTTTTTCAATTTTCACACTGCCAAAAGCTTCTTTATTTATTGTTCACAATTTTCTGTCATAAAAATGATCAGGATTACCGGTTTGGCTTTCTTCTTCCCCATGTTTTTTAGTATTATAATCTATTAATTCTTGAGAAAATAGATTTTCTTTTGCCTCTGCATAGATGGACTTTTTTCTGGTCTGGTTTGCATGTTTATTTTGTTAAAAGTATCATTACTGCACTGAGAATTTAGAGGATATGCTGTATCTTTAGTTCTGTCATATCTAGAATACGGTCTATCACATTTGATTCTCTCCTCAGCCCAAACTTCAAATCCTGAAGAAATACTTGCCCTTTCAGAAACTATTTTTAGGCCTTCCACTGCCATCTGAAACTGGCTTTGAAATTTGGATGTCTCTGAAAACGAAGAGCTTTTTCTTTTCTTGGCTGTCTGGTATCATGACAAGAAAGCTGTCTTGGTTGATTATTGTCTTTTACTCCATTTTATTCAGTAGTTGACAATCTGTGCTGTTCCTGATGAAGCTGCTGGGAATGTGGTTTAGGACCTTTCACACTCAAAGTCCCCATTTAGAC
Source organism: Octomys mimax (assembly GCA_002564305.1). Taxonomy (NCBI): domain Eukaryota; kingdom Metazoa; phylum Chordata; class Mammalia; order Rodentia; family Octodontidae; genus Octomys; species Octomys mimax. Next base: position 9,453 of record NDGM011195120.1, read on the forward strand.
TCCAAGAAATCAAATAATGTTCTTGGTGCTGAAGGCCTTGTGTTTCTGCGATCCCCCTCATTTATTTTATTTTATTTTAGGATAGGGTCTACAGGGTCAACAGGGTCTCACTGCATAGATTGGACTCATAGTGATCCTCCTCTTTACGGCTTCCCAAGTGCTGGGATTACAGACACACACCACCATGCCCAGTCTCAGTCACCTCCTCAGCATGCCCCAAGGGTGGGGCTGGATGGCAGGTCCAGGATCAAACTCCCAACCCTTGCATCTGACTAAGCAGTGACTTTAATATGCTGAGATATTTGGCCTGCCTTTCCTCTTCATCTTTGATCCTACTCAACCCCTGTCTTTCCTCAGCCTCTTGTAGGTGGACCTGTAACAGTTTTCTGCTCATTGCTGTTAAGCATTATGTTTAATGCTGCTTCTAAATTGTTGCCATGGTCCATAAGAGCTAGCCTTGAAGCATCCTTCCCATTTCTGTTATATGCTTCAGTGCCTTCTTATCGACCAATTTTCCATAGACACCTTCATGTTTCCTGTAAAACCTCTCTACTTAAGTTATCACTGGCATTCATGTTGAGATTACTTCAGGCACCATTCCCTGCTCCTCCAAAGGTCTTGGTTTCTCTGCTCTTTGCAATTTCTGCAATAGCAGCAGTCCTTTGCTTTTCAAATTCTCATTGTCATTTGTAGGTTTGACAGGCCTTGTAATTTGTAGCATCTTTCTTCCATCAAGTTTTCTGCTATTTGAACATGAGATGCACCCATCTGTCCAAAAGGCACAAAAGGAAGTGATCCACTTTCAGTTCTGATGCTGCTTCTACTGTGTTTTGACAAGCTTCTCTGTAACTCCCATTTCTCAAGAAGGTGTTCTCCTTCACCACCAAGAACTGTGGTGTTGGAGTCATTGCAGAGCACGAATCCATTTGTTATGCTAATGCTGCCTGAAAGTTTGAGGTGGTGTGTTCAGGCTTTTCAATGTTTCCACCACTGCTGATGTCACTGGGAAGGAATTTCTTGTTATTTGGTCTCAGATCTGTACTGAGAGCCGTTTGTATTGACTTTGTCTGGAGAACTTGCACAAGCTTCAATGCCTTCTTCAGAACGATACCGCATGTCTTTTACTTGTTCGTTTCTGTTGTTATTTGATGTCTTATTTTCTCTTTGTTTTTTTTTTTTTTATCCAGTCCAAACCAACCCTTTACCATGTTAGTAGCTTTTCAGATCCTGAAGTCCTGACATGGAAAACCGTGGCTTGTGGTCCCCGGGCTTGAAAGCATACAGCTGGAGCTTGGAGTCCCCCAGGGATCCCAGTAAAAGTGAATGGGTCACCAGAGAAACACATGCATTTAAGCAAACCTGTGGAAGTCGGGCACTTGTGGCAGTGTGTTTTTCTTGTTGCTCTTCTTTCGGGAGCATCCACATACCTGTGCAACCCTGAGCATTGGCCCTACCAGGTTGTGCTTTCTCCACCCGCCGGCCTCTGCACAGAAGGGATAAACCGCTGCTTGCATCTTGAGTGGACAGGCTGGAGGTCACAATCAGGCTCACGATTTGCCAGCTGGCACTCACCCTGTCCAATCAAAGAGGAGGGTGCGTGGATCTGCAAGGTGGGGAGACATGGCTTGAAAGTTTGTGCCAGTCTCTGGTGGCCAGAGGAAGGAACTCTCCTGTAGGTGGCACTGTCCCCAGCTGATGAGTGTGTGGCAGGCTGCTTTGAACTTAAGGTCCAGCGCTACTGTTCACTGTGGCTGAGGCCCTTGTCACAGACAGACTGAGAGCAGAAGCGGTGGAGTAGGCGGAGCCCTTCTTGGAACTAGAGAGAAAGTCGGCTGTTCAAAGCAGAAGCGCCATTGCATGACAAAGTGGAGATAAGTCTCCGAGCGTCCTGTTAATCAGTGCATAAATCCTCCTGAGGTTGTAACCGCCAAATTATTAGGGTGTGTGTTGGTTACAGCGGAATCTGTGTGTGTGTACCTAAAATACTCTTTTTGGCAGATGAAGAAACTAGGGCTCCAATTTGCACAACTGTTGAAGGGCAGAGCAAAAATTTGTACTTAACCACTGATAAGACTTTGTCCACCCTCCGCCACATACTAGGTCCCTCTCCTCTTGTATTAACTTTACAATTGTACTTTTGTGACATTTGTACATTTTGAAAGCCAGCTTCGAGTTTAGGTGACGTGAGGAATCTTGGAAGTTTTCAGTTGGGAAAAACTTGGTATAGCAATGATGAGTGCCGTGAGGTGCTGAACAGCGCTCCTCCTGAAGGTGCTCATGTTCCCATCCTCAGAACCTTGGTCTAGGTAGCTATTATCTCCACCATGTAGGTATGTGCACTGCAAGATCCTGCTAGCCAATAGCCTGTGCTGGTTTCAATCCATAGCTGACTGGGTCTAAGGCCAGGTGTCACAGCAGAGAAGCATCACAAAGAGGAAAATGTCCATGGCAGGGTAGGCAGGAAGGAGCCAGAATGCCCTTAAAGCTTAGAATAAAGAGTCAATATTGGGAACGTGGGGGATGCTAGTAGAGAGCAATAAAAACAATTAGGAAGGAGTGTGAGGCTACCTGGAAAAGAAGAATCTCTAGCTGAGCAGGGCTTTATGGCACATGTCTGTAATCCCAGCACTGAGTGGAAGGAGGGTCACCTGGAGTTTGAGGCTAGTCTGGGCTACATAGTGAGCTCATAGCCAGACTCACAGACACAGCAAGATGCTGTCTAAAGAGAAGAGTTCCTAGGCTGGTTATTAGGTCATCAGAGAAGTTTGGATAAGTTCAGTTGTGACCTCCACTGTGGACAAGAAGGAGGCAGCTAAGGTCGAACCAAAGAACAAGGGTGACTGGGAACTGACCTCCCTCATAGTAGATATAGTGACAAAGCAGTGAAATTAAAGACTAAGATTGTTATGCACACACGTACATACACACACACACACACACACACACACACACGCCCATCTTATTTAGTCAAACATGTGACAGGACATGTATCACTGATAGACAGCATTTGCAAGTTGAATATTTAGGTAGGAGCTATGGACAATCATTTCATTTGTTTGCAATTTGTATTTCTGACAAGGAATAGCCATTGACTATGAGATATACCAAGGAATGCTCTACATGCATTGGTGTTTATGGATTTAATCTATGCTAAGAGGCAGATTCCGCTCTGAATCCCATTTGTTTTTTTTGTTTGTTTGTTTGTTTTTGTTGTGTTTGTTTGTTTGTTTGTTTGGCAGAACCGGGGATTGAACTCAGACCCTTGCGCTTGCTAGGGAAGCACTTATTCCACTGAGCCATCTCCCCAGCCCCCCTGAATCCCATTTGACAGATGAAGAAACTGATTAATTTCCCTGACAACATTCATATGTAAAGCAGGTGTGTTCATTTTCTATTGCTAACAGAATAACAACAGAAGCAAATATTCACACACCTAGTGGCAAAAATCAACAAAAAGTGACTTTCTTATAGTCATAAAGGCCACCAATGTAAAATGAATAGGCAGAGCTAACTCCATATGGAAACTCTAGCAAAGTCTTTTCCCTTGACTTTTCTAGATATTAGAGGTAACATGTATTCTTCAGCTCATACCCTTTTGCTGCTTTTCAAATCCAGCAGCATATCTCTCCTCTTCCTCCTCCTCCTCCTTCTTCATCATCTTCGTCTTCTTCGTAGTCACCGTCGTCGTCTCCGTCTCCTTCTCCTTCTTCTGTCTCTCTCTGTCTCTGTCTGTCTGTCTCTCTCTCTGTCTCTGTCTGTCTGTCTCTCTCTCTGTCTCTGTCTCTCTGTCTCTCTGTCTCTCTCTCTCTGTTTCTCTCTCTCTCTCTCTCTCTCTCTCTCTCTCCTTCCTCTCATAAGGTCTCCCATGGTTGCATCTGGCTTGCAGAGATCCGAGGTCATCTCCTCGTGTTTGCACTCATCTGCAAAGCCCTTTTTACTTCTGCTCCTGTGTGGGGAGGGCTGCGCCCACAGGGCAGGGTCTGGGTGGGGGGCATGGTGGAGATCCCTGTGTGCTCTCTGGGGGAGGCTGCCCTCGGCAGAACCTCTGCACACCTTGGCTCTGTGCCCATGACGCCTGTAAACCTTGACTCACTCCAGAAACAAAGGCTGAGACCCTGATTGTGCCAATAAGTGAAGTTGTTAGTTTTAGAAAAACATCTCACCCCTGTAAATACGGATGAAGCAAAGACATCAGGCTGAGACCCTCACCTTGAGCTTCTTCTCACCATGCAGCTCCTTGCTGTATGCTCCCCCCTCATTGCCTTTTGCAGTATTATCATTCAATCTTCTCTTTTTACTTCGCTTTTGCTGAGTGTCTCATTCCTTGCTGGAGAGACTTTCCTTCCTCAGTCAGCCTCACTTCATGCTCTGCATTCCTGTACCTCCTGGAGTGAACCGAGGAACCGGGGCAGAGGAGGGTCTCTTCACTGTAGAGCACTGTGCCTCAGGCCTCCACCTGAAGCGAGGGAGTGTGGCCAGAGCTCTGCTGACTGGAATATGCCCATGTTCTGGCAGTAACCCCTCTGGCTGCCATAGAAAAACCAAGCTTAGAAGGCCTGGCAGCAGAGCCTGCAGGCTTACAGCACTGCAGCCCAGCACCAAAACAAAAACAACAAACAGGCTCTATTTAAGTAATTACACCTGGTGTGTACCCCCTGCCAGCAACTTGCCTCATATTATGTGATATTGAAAATAACAACTCTGATCCCACCCCCGTGTGGAAAGCTGGCATAAAAATTTATATTCGCAGTGACAAACCATACTGAGTCCAGCAAAGCAAAGAACCGCACCCGATGGCACCAGGAAGAGGCAAAATGGCCAATTATACACGAGGGAAGACATCTCTGAGCCAAGGTCTGCATGTTGAAATATTTTAGACAGTTGTGTTCATATAAATAATAATTAAAAGAAAATTATAAAATATATTGAAAAGAATTATACTAAGATTAAATCACAGATTTTAGCCTAATTTCTCATTTTCAGGCTAATTTCTATACTTTCTAAGCTCTCCAAGGTGACAAAATAGGGTTACCTTAAAAATCATAAAAAGAAGGAAATGAAGCTGCGAGTGAGGAGGGTGTACATGGGTAGAAAATCTCCACACACCACTGTGGAAATGGATAGTCGCCCTCTTTCCAAAGTTGGATCATTCAAATGCAGTAAAAGTTTATTTAAGACCACTCTTTCTTCCTGTGCCTCTGTGGTACTCAGGGAATCTGACACTCTGAAATACACACTAGTTTAGAAACCATATGAAAACCGGACACTTTGGGATGCTCTACACATTTGTGCTTATGCTACTTTTAGTTACATGTTTGCTTGCAATATGTGTATGAGAGGGAGCGTGCCAACCCTGTCATCCAATTCTGGTCTCTTCTATTGCTTTGCAAAGCCCTGTCCATTCTATTTTTAGAACAATTGACTCAGGAGAAAAAAGGAACCCACTGGGCACTTTCATCAATGTTTGATCTGATAGATGTTTCCAAGTGCCGTGGGCTTTCCACTGAATGTTACCATGTTTCCAACGGTTTGAAGAACTTTCTATGAATAAAAGAGAACAGGAAAAGAAAACACTGCACGGAAATTTATCTGGGAGGCCATGTCCATTTTATTCATGTGCCTGCCAAGATTCAGATCTTAACATTTTGTTGATTTATTTTGTCTGAGCCCCTATCCATTCTGCCCTGGAATACCGAAATGCATACTTAATACGTTCCTCTCCTCATTCATCGTGTCCTATTCCAATCTTTCAATTCCTGCTGCCAGAGTGAATTTGATAAAATGATGTTCAATTCGCATCTTCCCTTGTTGTAGATGTCAAAGCAATGCTACAAATACTAAGTGACAGGCAGGCATCCTGCTAGGGTGCATGAGGTTACCAGTGGAAGCAATAGTCTCTGCCTTTGAGAAAACCCAAGAAGCTTTCATTTATGATCTAGTGAACATTCAAACACTGCTCCAATCCAAATCTGAATGACAGCAATGAACACTGCTTGTGTAAGGAGCTAGATTCAAGACCAGAGGGAAATAAACAATATATTGTCTAAAAGCCCAATCTCTAGCTAATACAAACACCTTGGAGGAATGTTTGTTTGGGGTTTTAATCTGTTTCTCTAGACTTAGCTGATTCTTTCCTTCTAAAACTTAGGCTTTTCTGTAAGTTAATAAATTTTCTCTATTAGGATTCTTAAAATATCAGTTAAAATGTGTTATGTACATATATCATTCATTCCTACAATGAATATAAACATTTTGTGCTATAAAATTCGGCTAATGAGGAAGGAAGGAAAGAAAAGAAAGAAAGAAGAAAGAAAGAAGAAAGAAAGAAAGAAATTAAGAAAGAAAGAAAGAAAGAGAAAAAAGGAAGAAAGAATATTGAAGTGATAGTAGGATTAGCTGAAGTTGTAGGATTATTTTAAATCATGTTGCATATTATAAAAATGCTTTTAAACATTTAAAAGCATTTTAAACTATCTGAAAGTAAAGCTTCAGTTGGCGTTTAGTCCAGCAATTAAAATGATGTTCTCTAATACCTGGTTTCCATTCCCTTGATTCCATGATTTTGTGGCTGAACAAAACATTCCAAATGTTCCTGTCAAATACAAAACCCGGAGAATTTCCCTTCTCTGACTATGTAACAGAATTCATGAAACATTGATTATTGCTGTGAATTGAGGCATAATTCACCTATAAATCAATTATCCATACTTGGAACTCTACATGCAAAGTCTGATTTGGGCTCAGCCACGGGGTTGGTGGAGGTGTCTGTCTTCTGTTGCACAGTGAATGTGAGGGAAGGGCGTTTAGCTAATGGGAGAGTTTTCTAGGTGACAAAGTAAATAAAATCTCAATGAATGAATAAGCAACCCAATAAATAATTAATAACTTTTTGCTGACTCAGCCTTCTTGGACAGTATTTCTCATAATGTGTCTTTATTCTGTTGAAGGAGAAGCACCAGCTCAAACACTAATTAAATTCAGAAAAATCTGTCTCATATTGCAGGAGCACAATATGGTACAGCATTTTGCATGAAATTAGCACCCGATAATTTTTTAATCATTCCTTATTCCAATAATTTTTATCCCATCAGCAGTCCACTCAAATGTTTGATTAAAAGTCATGAGTATTCTCCCTCATTATAAAATTAAATTATTTCCCTTAGTTGCCATACTTCTTGAGTCTGAGACGTTGCATTGTCAATACCTCTCAACACAATTTCTCTTGAAACATGATGGATTGTCCATGCTTTAGAACTATTCTTTCTCTCCTCTTACTTCTCTTTAACTCTCCGTACTTCAAATCCAGTCTCTCCACCAGTTGTAAGCAGGTGTGAGTTAAGTGAAAGTTCAGCCTTGCCCAGCACTGGGGCGCCTCAGCCCAGGGTGAGGGATGTGCACTCTGTCCCTCTGTCCTTGGGGTTTTCGTCACAGTGAAGGGAAATCTCAGATCGACTCATAACTGCACTTGCCAATCAGTGAGAATTTAGACACATATTGTACAATCACACGTGTGTATGTGTGTGTGTGTGTGTGTGTGTGTGTGTATCCACGTATGTCAGCCTATACTACACCTGAGCTTAGTGCGGGCTTCACTCTCTGTTGTCTGGCTTTTTACAGAATTTTTCTTCAATTTATTTTCTACTCTCTCCATGTCCTTTTTCTGTTACCATTCTCTATTTCTTATTATCTATATTTTTGTCTCCTACATACTTTGAGTTTCTCATAAAAGAGAAACCATGTACTATTTAATATTTTGACGCTGATTTGTTTTACTTAATATTATGGTCTGTTGTGCATCCATTTGTCTTGATGTTTCAAGCTTATCTTTCTTTATGGCAAATTAGTATTCCATGTACATAAATATGACATTTTTTCTTCCCAAAATAGTGTCATTATATTATATTATATTATAATGTTATATGTACAGAATAGCTAAATCTTGGAAACAACCTATGATGTCCAACAACAAATGAGTGTATAAAGAAATGTTTTTGGGTTTTCTGACAAGCTCCTGCAGGAAGGGCTCACTCTTGAGACAAATAGGACCACATGCTAGCAGCAGGCTCAGCTAAACTTGCAGATGACAGAGTGGCTTCCTGGTTTCCAGGCTGCCAGGCTTGCTGATTCTGTGCTTCTTTCACAAGAGTGGGAGTTGTCTTTACAAACAACCACATTTTATTTTATTTTTATTTTATTTTATTTATTTTATTTTTTGGGCAGGGTCTCACTACACAGGTTGAACTTGTAGTAATCTTCTTGATTTTTGCCTCCCTAGTTCTGGGATTACAGGTATGCGCCACCATGCCTGGACTCCATGGCCGGCTCAGCATGCCTGGGGGCAGGGCTGGTGCAGCATGCAGTGTCAGGGATCAAACCCTTGCCCTTGTGCTTGCCTGGGCAAGTGCTTAGTCTGATGAGCTATACTGCTGGCCCTAATAACCATATTTTAAAAACCAATTTATTTTATCAATGCAAAATATTTCTAATATTCTTAAATGTATCGTCATGAGGCTCAGTAGTTGCCCCTAGAATTTGAATTCCTGGCTTGCTTCCTTTTGCACTCACTTCCTTCACATCTTCTTCTTTAATTCTGTCTTTTGTTGCCTTTGCTCCATCCCATATGCTTCTACTACCCTGCTGGACACTATCAATACGTGTCACACTGGCTCTTGCAAATCATTTTCCCAAAACAGGATCTCCTTGTACTCTCACTTCCCAATTCCATGTCTTTGACTCAACCACAGGCCAAAGCCATTTTCATTACTCTTTACTCTTATTTAAGCCCCAGTAAGTCTCCCCCACCCACATATACTGAAGTTCTCTGAGTTAATATTTTTTTTCTTTCTTCCTCTTTATGCCTGAGATTCACTCACTTTCTAAGTCTATCTCAAGGATCTCTCACTTCCAAATATGTATTTTAAAAGTTGGGTTTTAATTAGATCCTTCTTGTGCCATGAAACCTTTATTGATTCATCAAAGCTTCGGAAATCAAAGTCCTGACCTCGCAGAGCCTGTGACGTGCGCCCTGCTTGCCTTCTTGTACACACCTCCAGCAGTTCCCCAAAACTGAGTGCTCATTAAAGAAAGAGGTGCTCACTTTTCTGGGGTCATGCTCAGGAGTCCCATTTATTGTGCTGCTGTCAAGAACATGATTGATAAACTGCAGCAGATATTGTAATTATTATTGAGCACTTATGATGAGCTTGATTTATGGTGAAGCACTTTATATTATTAATAGCAGGCCAAGTAACACAGTGCCCAGAGCTTGAATTTCAATGCTAGCTCCGCAATTGACTTAACTGTGAGACCTGGGAAAATTACTTGTTTCCTCCTATAATGAGAGAGATACAATATCTACAGCATAGGTTGTAGTGAGGAATGGTTAAGACAGCACTCTGTCTGTGGTGCATATTATTACTCCCGTGAGTGGTTATTACCATCATTAAAATTCAAAACTGATAGTCAAAGCAGATACTCTATCTGAGGCTCAATAGAAATGCAGATGCTATCTTCTTCTGATAGATATTTGTGTCTCTGTATAAGCATATCTTTGGAAAATCTTTGCAGCATTTTTTAGCATCTCCATGAAGGTTATAAGGATTCCCTAGACCTCCTTCTTTGTTTGTACCTAGCATGAAGCATTGCTCCTATGCTAAGGGTATTCCTGTGGATATCCTACCTCCCACCACCAGACAGTAAGTTCTTTGGGAGGTCATTTCTGGCGTAAAAGAAGCAAAGTGGTAAGTAGAAGCATTTCATTCTGAATTCTAGCTTGTCCACCCAATATGAGCTGATTAAAGTTGAGGAAATTACTTAATTGTTTTGTACATCTGTTTTCTAATCTTAAGAATGGAAATAATATCTTGATCTTACTGTGTTCCTGACAATTAAATAATCTACATAGGGAGGCACCTAGCACCCTGTCCTGCATGTATAGAGTCCAGTTCAAAATAAATTCTTTCCTTCACATTCCTCCAAAAGATGAAAACTTTATTTATTGTTTTTGTATGTATTATTTTTATTTATTTCTCATATTGTTCACAGCAATTAGCACCCTCAGAAATTAGTGCTGAGAAAATACTGAATTAAATATTAATTTATTTTTGTTGCAGTCAGGGGTGGTAAATGGTAAAATACACAATGAGGACACATCACAGTGTACACGTACTAGCTACTTAGATATTTGCTAGTGTGTTGTGTTTGTATGTACAATTTAGCAATGGCTTGTCATAAGTATTGTTGGAGTTATCTTTCACAGGTAGCAAGTCAGAAAACTTTGTCTTTGTGAAATTCTGATCAATGGATAGTAATTCCTCACTAGTTTCTGAATTCTTTTTGGCTATGCATATACCTTGGTTATAGATCTGAAATTTGAAATATAATTTTTTATAGGTCTGTTATATCTTGGTCTTTTCTTTTTAATATTTCTATTTTTACATGTGTGTGATCTATTAAATAGAAGATACCCCTTGTGCCTCTCTTATCCCTTGTCCCTGACTTCGCACCTATCCTGTACAATGTTTGAAGAATGGGTGCTGGTCTTTAAGCACATGGTAAAAACACCAGAAGATCACAGTGAAGTATTATAAACCATCTGGTATGCAAAGAGGTTCAGATGACCTCAGAGACGCCCCACCTCTAACAGTGTGGGCAAGGAATGCAGGAAGGTATCTGAGAAAGTAATGTGTTTTTGGAGTTTTGAAAGGTACAGGAGAGTTGTGTTGGTGCATGCCTGTGGTCCCAGCGCTCCAGATCCTGAGGTAGGCGATCATCATGAGTTCAAGGCCATCCTTGGCTTCATAATAATTTCAAGGCTAGCCTGAGCTACATAACTACCTACCCCCAAAAGAAAGATACAGGAGAAGAAAATTATAGTAAAAAGAATACTCATTTGATCAAATTATTACATATGTCTTTTTGTTAAACCCCAAAGTGAAATGGATTATAATATTAACTGTTGAGCATAACCATCAAAAGAATCACATTTTCATTGTAATAACTACTTGTTAATTGAAGAATGTTCATTTATTTAAAAAAATACACTAAGGAATGATGATATTTTATAAGCTATACTTTCTTTATAAGCAGATTCTTAAAATTAGTCCAAGACATCCCCTTGTTTCAAGCTCATCTTTGAAATAACCAAATTGTTCTCCCCAAAGACCTAGAAATGTGTCAGAGTGAAGATAATATATTCTGTTATAACTTCAGTTAATTTGTAAGTGTGAGTAATTAGATCAATTGGCAGTCAATATGTACCTATAAGATTAAGTGCTATTACAGTTCTGTAGATAAGGGTCACTAGGACGCACTCCATGGATTTCGATACCTAATTTTCTTACTGAAATTTGTGTGCCTGTACTTTACAACCAACAGTTAAGATATAGTCTTTGATCAGGTCAAAAAGTCAACCCCGTACATTTCTTCAAAATTAGCCTTAAAGCACTAGAGTCTATGGAAATGTACTTCTCCACCACAGTATGTACAAAGGGCTGATGATGCATGAAAATGAAACAGAAAGAATAGGAAGGGGATGAGGGCTCACAGTCTGTGAGCTTTCAGACCATAAGCAGCTGGCTCCAAGGCCGTGCAGCACGGTAGAAGAGAAACAGCTCCTAAGGTGGCAGGTAGCGAGCCCTGTGCGATTAAGGGGGGCGGAGGGGTACACACCCTTCCAGCCCATACCCATTCACCCACCTCTTCCCGCCAGCCTTCACCTCCCACTGTCGCATTCATTGTAGAGCTATCAAGGGAGGAATCCGGTGTCATACACCCACGATCCAGGCACTTCCCAAACTGACCATGAGGACACGAGGCTTTCAGGGGAGGTTGAACATTTAGACCTAAGCCGTAACAGTGTATGAGGGGAATCAGTATGCACCGGAGAATCATTTTATAGAGAGATTCTTCTTTTGTACTCCTGGATCTGAGTGAATAATTGACTTCTAGCTTTTGATGACACTCAGACTCTCTTTTTAATCTAAATGCTCTTTCTCTAGATGAATCTGATGGTGGAAAATCTCACCAAGGAAGAATGAAAATCAGCATAGTAGATTTTAAAAGCACAACCCTCATTCCATACGAATTTGCCAGTAGATAACCACTGCAGTCAAGTTTAAAAGTGCTCCTAAATATTGACAGTAGTAAAAGAAAAGGTGCCACAATTTTAAATGAATCAACAGTCTTTATCAGGCAGCTAGTTGATGTGAAGTAATTTCCTGTTATTCATGAGTCTTTGAGAGCCTATAATTTAGGTTCCTTTTATTAATAGCTCCCCTGCTTTGAGTGCTTAAGCACCATTCCATATTAAATCAACAATGTGCAGTTCTCCTGAAGTGATGTATCGGAGAGTTTAAATAGAAATTTGATAGGAAGATTCAGAGAAAGAGCTTATTCCAAATAGTTAAGCTTTTGAGTATGAATAATGCTTGGTTTTTAAATTAAGTAGATTTCTTATCAAACTGTCTTAGTAGATGAGTCATAAAACTTTATTGACAAATAGTATAATCTTATTTATTTGATGGAAGATGAAATTTAATTATTTTTTAAAATTTTATTTATTTATTTATTTGTGTGTGTGTGTGTGTGTGTGTGTGTGGCCAGC
>NDGM011195131.1:0-12518 GCA_002564305.1 Octomys mimax
CCTTCATTTTGAGTGTCGGGTATTTGTCCCAGCAACGAGAGAAGAGTAACTAAGACAAACTCCTGTAAGCAATCCTGAAATTCTGAAAACTCTCCTCTGAGAGGTATGGGCCAAAGATTTGCATATGGGCCTGCGCATCAACCATGCTGCCTCATGGCAGCACCCACCATTATGAGATAATGTCCAGTGTCACAGGAAACACACAGGCATCCAGCCACACACCTTAGCCACCTAAAGCCTCTCCCACTATTTTCAGAGAGGTTCTGACAACAGACATCAACTCCACAAGAGAGCCTCTTTCTCTGTCCCTTCCAGGTCCGTCATGGTCCACCAAGCAAATAATACCTGATTCCACAAGAGACTCAACTAGGAATTCAATCATACAACCAGAGCCTTTAAAACAGCAAAACATTTGTAGATTATTAAACTGCCTATAAAGAAACCCAGTGCAGAATATTGTCCAGTTCAGGATCTCTGAGCTGCCAAGGCCACATTGGTCTTCTGCCACCCACAGCCTGCTGGTACACCTGCTGGGCCTAAAACGTTCCTATTTTGCCTTTAATAGCTCCTGGCAGCCAGCCCCTTTTTGCCCTTAAATGAAAAGACTCCACTTCGGGTCTTAAAACTCAACCAACCTGGACTTAAATTCCCAGAGGTACAAACAGTTGTTTACCCTCTTCTGGGAAGCTCTTAAAACCGACCTCACTAGTTTCTCAGCTCAAAATATCACATTGCTGATTAACAACACTCAAGTAGCTGGATTGAAAGACACAAAGATTCTGCTGCAACACCTGGCAGAAACTGGTTATAAGAAAGAAATTCCACAATGTTTTTGGAGCTGTTCCTTCTATAAAATCCACATCCCTGAGTTCACAAATTCAGTCCCTGCACAAATACTTGGATCCAGTCACTAAGGGCAGACTCCTCCTGCCTTAGTACCTTAATAGCCACTGTCCTTCTGATCAAAAAAATCTGACAAGCTCACCTTAGGCCAAGGTTTAACTGTCCAGGCTCCACATGCTATTCTGGGCCACATGAATAACTGTGAACCACTCAGTCCTGCCATTTACCTGCCCAGCAAGCTGGGCCCACCAGACCATGACTGCTTGGCCTTGAATGATGAACTGTTCTCTAGCCAACCAGACTTAAAAATGAATTCCCTGACAGAAGCTGAATATCAACCAGCTTTAGCTCCACCATTCCAGGGTTAAAAGTGCCCATTCAGGTGTTTGCCAGAAAATTGACACAGACAGATCTCCTGAAGCTTCCTCTGAAGAGATGACACATTTAGAGCCGTGCTCTGGACCCTCCAGGTGCTGACCAGTGCAGCACGGCTGAAACCTGAGGACACCACTCCCAGGCTTGATCCATAGCTCAGTGCATTATTCCCCTTGACTGTTGTGCCCTTTTACCCTGCTTACCCAGTGTTCATGCACCTGTCCCCTTGCTAGCTGTGGTTTCTCCTTAGCTCTATGGACAGTGAGTCAAACACTTGACCAAGATTTGATAAACTTCCAAGGAACATTGGACAGTCACATGAACTCCATCATTCCCTTGCCAGGATAGTGTTACAACACAGACAGGCCTAAATTATGTCTCTTCCTAAAAGCATTGGGGAAAATTTATAGTAAGACAGTACTGGGGACCTTGGCTAAGGCCCATCTTAGGATCATTGACAGCCCTAATATTACTTCTGCTAGTTGGCCTTGTCACGAAAGGGCACACGTAACATGTCCAGCAAAGATTTGCTGAGGAGACTAGAAGGGGAGGAATGTAACTGAAAATGCATCCCTAGCTGATATGCTTCAGTTTCTTAATTGCCCAGGTAATAGTTCCTGGTCCAGTTCTGGTTGCTTCTGTTCCTTGGAAACAGCTGGTTGCTGTGGTGCATATTGTAAAAGCCAAAGACACCCAAGAACTCTGCCTCTGCATCTCTGCTTTGCCGACCTCATAAACCAACCCCCCTTCCTGGGTCTTCAAGTGCTGATATTTTGGGAATGATCCCAGCATCCATAGAAGTAAACTAAATCTGCCTCCAAACCCTGGGTTTTGTTTCATTGTTTCTGCTTGCTGTTGCAGCAACAGACTTCGTGATTGCATTTGTGCTACTATTTGCTCTTGTGTCAGTTTTAGATAAGCAGAGAAATAAAACAATGATCTGAAAAGATAACGATTGTTTCATTTATTTGTCTAATATTTGAAAGACACCTTGTTGCTGTGATGCACTCTTAGGTTTGCGCATGAATTAATCCCAGAACATATTTTATGCAGCGCATGGTACTGAAGTGTCCCTTTTTCCTCTGTATACCCATCTGTCAAGGTGTCCTTTCTTCTTTTGGTACTAATGGGACAATGATTTGGGTCCTGGTGCTGCTCCTTGCTTCCTCAGTGACCCTAATTAAGCAATCACGTAACCTCTGCATACCTCAGCTTCATCAGCTGTAGATGGGGAAGATAGTATTGATGGTTTTCTATCAATCGGCAATTGGAGAACAAGTGAGTTCATTCTATCATGATGGACATGATTCAGAAACAAGTTAATTCTTGAACCAATTTTTAGGTCAGAGGGGTACCATGCACTAAGTGGGTTGGCTACTCCCATTTCTCTAGGGTGAGAGAAAAATGAGGCCCACTTAAGTTCTCTTTGTTAGAACAGAGGAAGGGGGAACAGATACTGTGTAGGGAGAACTGATACTGATGTGCACTATGTTTATGTTCTCTGCAGGAGACTTAGGAATGTACCAGAAATACTTTTTTTTTTAAAAGAGTAGAATATATTTATTAAGGAAAAGAAAGCTTCTGTCCCATAGAGGGATAGAATGAGGAGCCCGAGCTGCTTGTCCCCGGGATGCTATCTCTTCCAGGGATTTTTATAGAGTAAAACCGTGTGGTTAGGCAGGTCTAAGGTGGTGGAGAACATGGGAACCCACTTAGGTGGGTGTTAGGTGGGACAAAACAATGGTCAACCAATGAGATCGCAAGCACCATTGCTCAGGTAAAGTTGATTAAATCCAGTACCAAATGAAGAAGCGAGTCATGGACACAAATATGAGATAGCATCTCTTCCTGTAGGGGGTTGGGTTAGTGACTCATTTGGGCTCTTTCAAGATGTTTGATACCTATTTAGAATATCAATCCCTGATGCTTATCCTTAGGGAAGTATGTGGCTGTATTTGTTTACTCTTTGTCTTGATGTCTGTCCCAAAGCAGGAGTGTCTGTCTCTCTCAAAGTTGGAAAGTCACCTTGTCTTCCATATTATCCTTGAGGGCCTGGCCCTGTCTGACTGCCTATAATATTTTTCATCTGATTTAGCTACCTACAACAGTTTTCCCTCTGAAGAAGTAACGTGAACTGCCATGATGACTGCTCTGGCTTCTTCAGGCTGGAAGGAGTTGTACTTGTGAACTGGCCGTCAGAGATACTCTCCAGAGGTTCTATCTAAAGGCCCTCAATAGACAGCAGGAATTTTTGTCTTGGGTAGGTGGAATAGCTTTAAAAGAGGAGACAAAGCCAAAGAAATAGTTAAACATGCATGGGCCAAATAATAACATCAGCAGGATAATTGTGACTCCAGTAAAAAATGATTTTTATCAAGTTGGCAGTAATGACTTTCCATAAAAATAACAAAGAGAAGGCCCAGAAGACCTCAGAATTTTATATACCATTGATTTGATATCTAATATTTTGAACAGCTATTGAGACATTAGAAGAAGGATCTGGAATATAATAACATTTTTAAAGTTTTTAATTATAAAAAGACTAGTTAGAACTTTTTGTAGGACTATTAGCAGAGATCTCTTAAATGTGAGGTTTAATTTCTTTTTTATCTTGAATGGCCACTGGCTAACTCTTATTGCTAGGGGCATGTGAATTACAGGACCTAGAGAAAACACTGAATACTTTTTAGTTTGCAAGTGGGGCTACCCGCTGGGTAACTACTGACACATCTGTATGAGCATCTATTAAAAGTTTAACAGGCTTTTTCCTTATATTGACAATTAACATGGGTTGAGCAGGGAAGACCCATGACTACCACAGTCTGTATCTTTTTTTGACTCCATCATGAACTCTTTCTTTTTTTCTGTCTAGCAGCTTTGGGCATTTTTTTTGTTTGAAATGTTTCTTCTCTCTGATTAGATCCACGGAAGCGTAATTTTTTTTTTTTCTGTGTTTTGACTGGCCTTAATTCCTGTAGGCTGCTAGTCACTATTTTTATTTTTTTGTCTAAATTTTTATTTTGTATCCTTTTTATTATGAAACACCCCAACTCAGACAAATTTGTTCCTGCAAACCCTTCTAACTTCTGGAGCTTGTGTCAGATGCCTGGGGCCCACTAAGCAAGATACAAATTTTTGGTTTTTTTTTTTTTTTGCTCCAAATCCCTTCAGGGCAGGGTTAGCTGGCTTGAGTTGTGGGGATCGAACCACAGCAACTTAAGCCTGACTGCTTTGTTGAAGCAGCCACTGAAAGAACTGAGCTAAGGGGCAGGCCCCCCAACTTTTTGGTTTTAAAGTCTCCTGCAAGCAGCCCTGCCCAAGGAACAGGAGGGCAATTTCGCTTGTAATAAGGCAGGCAACCCTGGGAAGGCTCAGCTCACCTCGGCTATATGAGGTGTAGAGTTAGTTAAAGCTTTAATATGTGTCTCTGTAGACAAAATCTGGTGGATCTCGATAAAAGGAATCTTAATCTACCATATTTGTTATAGATTTTACCTGCATGATTACCTAGGTTTTGGTATCTTCTAGGAAAGGACAAATTTTCTGAGAAACTAGAGCATGTATAATCAAAGCATGAGTATTTGAACTAACAGGTAAATGTATAAACTTTTTTGAGGCATAGCAATTGTAACCCACTAACTCTTAGACCCCTTTATTTATGGAGTCTGACAGTTTGTTATAAGTCCCTCTGGATTTAGTGGAGAGAGGTCACACCTGTATTTACTATCAACATGAAATAGCTGAGCTACATCAGAAATCAACCAGATGAACTTCTACACCTCTCATGAAATACATAGAATTTAGTGAGATTAAACCAATGTCCCATTCAGTGTCTTGGATATGGCCCCCATTGTGAGCAAGGGGCACTGCCAAGGGATATTTTCTTTTAACACTGTGGCTCTGAGTTTTATGTCACAAATACAAGACTTGGCTCTATCTGTAGGCCCAAAGCTATTGGCCACTGTGTAACCAGCGTCTTTAGAACTTTTTTACAGTGACAGGATTTTACCTGTCACTGGGGATCTGTTTTAACTAGTGAAATACCTTTTTAAGTCTTACACATGAACAACAATATATTTTACATTTAATAGTTCTATTTGTTTAAGGAGAGGCATAACCAAGCCCACGTACTCAACCCTATCTGTCCATGGTGCTAATTCTGAGACTAGGATATACTCATCAAATCAAAACTAGTTATGAGCATACACACATCAAGGTTTCTGACCATTTTTTAAAAGCTTTTACTCTAATGTTAATTTTTTCTTTTTATTTAGAAATAATTTTCAGATTGCAGAAAATTTGCAGGAGTGCACCCTTGGCCTATTTGAAAATAAATTTGTGACATTAGTCTATAGTACACCTTAACTGTTTTTAAAAATTAATTAATTAATCTATTTATTTGGTACAAGGTCTTCCTATGCAGCTCAGACTTGTAGTGATACTCTTATCTCAGCCCTCCCAGCCCTGGGATTACAGGCATGTACCCCCTCACACTGTCTTGGTGGCCTGCCTTGTGTGCGGGTCAGCCCAGCATGTGTTACCAAGGATTGAACTCAGGTCCTTGCACTTGCCCAGCAAGCATTTAGTCTAGTGAGCTATCTCTGCAGCCCTACATTCTACTTCTTAATGTGTGATCTAAAAATCAAGAAATGCTCTTGCTAAAACATTATATAATCACCAAAATCAGGAGACTGACTTCCAACATTGCTTTCTTTCTTTCTTTCTAATAAAAATTGCTTTCATTGTCTTTAAGAGAATAAAAAGCAATAATATAAAACATTAGAAACAATACAGAAATTCACCAAACAGGATGATAGGAATCCAGCAATGGCTGTTATATTGCGTATTGTCTGCAGTCTAGTTGCTCAGATGAACTTTCAGACCTTACTATTGTTTATTCAGTTGCCCCAAAAATGCGTGTATAGGAAAAGTCAACAGAAGACCACGGGTGGCAATGACTTGTGATTCCTTTTTAATCTCTGTCAACCTTGAATTTCATCTTTTACTCTCATAACCTTTAAAAGCCATTCTTTACTTTCATGACCTTTAAAAGTTACTCAGTAGAGGACCTCTCAGCTGAGGATGTCTCCTGTTCCTATGTTTATATTTGGGTTAATCGAATGTGATGGGAATGTTGCAGAAACACAGAGCGGGTGGTGTGCTCCTCTCACTGCACCCCATCAGGTGCTCCAGGGTTTATAGTCATAGCATGACTGGTGGTGATTGCGTTGCAACCTGAGTGGAGGGGGTGTCTGTCAAGTACGTATGCTATAAAGTTATCCATTACTTTTATAATTAATAAGAATTGTGGGACATTTTGGTGTGGAGGCAGAATTGTTGCTCAATGAGGTCTTTTTTCCTTTTAATTTTTTTGGTTCTACTAATATGTAAATGTGCACATCTTTTTCTTATTTTTGAGACAGGTTTTGTTATATGGTACAGGATAGCCTTGGATTCACTATATAGCCAAGATAAACCTTGAAATTCCATCACTGCTCCTGCCTCAGATTCCTGTATGCTGGGATTACAGCTGTGTGCCACCATGCCTGGCAATATTCATATTTTTTAATGTTTGGAAGCACAGAGTCTATAATTTATTTTTTCTGGTAGACCAGAAGTCAAACTCAGAAACTTGAGTATTGTGGGGCAAGCACTTATAGTACTGAACTATCTCCACAGCCCCAGCATCTATAATTTTCATTTTCAGGTTGTATTCAAGAGAACATTTTCCTTCACAAGGATTAAACAAAAACAGCACAGTTTGTATTAGGGCAAAAGAAACTTTGTTGGTTTCTATAAATGAGAGTTTTAGGGGTAATCGCAACCCTAAACCTAACCCTAACCCTAGGCCTAGCCCAAGACCTAGTCCTAGACCTAGCTCTAACCCTAACCCAAGCCCTAGCCCTAGCCCTAGCCCTAGCCTTAACTCCAATCCCAATCATGAACCTAGCCCTAATACTAACCCTAAACTTAACCCTAAAACTAGCCCTAGCCCTAACCCTAACTCTAACACTAAGCCTACCCCACCCCTGGCCCTAACCCTAGCCATAACCCTAACCCTAACCCTAACCCTAACCCTAACCCTAACCCTAGCCCTAACCTCCGCCCCAGCCCTAACCCTAACCCTAAGCCCAACCCTAGCCCTATCCCTAACCCCAACCCCAACCCTAGTCCTAGCCCTAACCCTAACCCCAACACTAACCCTAATCCTAACCCTAGCCCTAACCCTAACCCTAACCATAACCCTAGCCCTAGCCCTAGCCCTAAGGCTAACCTTAGCCTGAACCCTTCTTTATGGACCATGTCTGCAATTCCTTGGGTAGCCTTCCCTGCCCCTCTGATCTTGCTGGCCATCACAGTAATTACACCCTTTTGGATTTAGGAAGTTGAATACTGCATCACCTGACCTCCAGTCCCTCAGGACCCCATTTTCGCCTGAGGGAGGAACCAGCTGTGTGACTGCCTCTCCTGCCACCACGCTTGTCCTGCTAGAAGGTCAGTTACTAGCTTCTTACTGGTCTGGTTCCCTTCTCACCAGCACATTCCTAGTAGCCTGGAATAGGAGATTTTCTGTGCTAACATTTTATGACTCTGTTCCCAGCTCCTCTATCCCTTTCTGTGCTGTTTGACTCTTGCTTCTTCTGAAGTGAGAACTCACATGGCAAACATATTCTGTTGGCCTTCTTTCATCCAAGAGGTTGCTGTTCACCCATTTTAACCAGTAGTCTTTACCTGGTCTCCAGGAAAGGTGGGAAATGAATGATTCAGTGGAACCTCCACTTTACTTTGTTTCAGCTGAAATCTCAGCCCATATTTATCAGGAATGGCACATAAGTGTTCATCTCTGCAAATGAAACAATTAGATGTTTCAAATTGTTTGTACGGTAATATGTACATATTTTTTTCATCAATTTATACAACAGCTATTACTAAAGTTACAGTCACACACACACGTGTGTGTGTGTGTGTGTGTGTGTGTGTGTGTTTCTCTTTTATAGAAACTAAATTGCTCAGCTTGGTCTTGAATTTGCAATTCTGCCATGTCTGTGTTGTAGGCAACTGTGTTAGATAGAAATATTATAGGCAGTCAGATGGGGCGAGGCCCTCCAGGAGCCAGTATGGAAGCCAAGATCACTTGTAACTGTGGGAGAGACAGGCACTCCCCCTGTGGGCCAGACCTCAAGACAAAAGATCAAACAAATGCATACCTCCCTAAGGATAAACATCAGGGATTGATATTCTAAATAGATCTCTATCAGCTTGAGAAAAGCCAGCAAGAGTGGCTGACCCAAGCACCTACAGGAAAAGCCCCTGTGCTGTATTCATGTCCTCTTGCTGCAAGAGTCACTTGCCCATTTGATCCCGATTTAACCAATTTTACCTTAGTGATTGTACCTGTAATCTTATTGGTTGACTGTAGTTCTGTCCCACCTCATGCCTGCCTCGCCAGTTCCCGTTTCTCACCTTAGACCCACCTCACCTGGTAATTTTGCTCTATAACAAATCCCTAGAAAAGACAAATTCCTTGGTAAACCATGTGGGTCCTCTCTGTCTCTCTTTCAGACAGAAGCTTTTTCCCCCCAATAAATATATTCTGCTCTTCAGCCATATTCTTCCTGAAATTCATCCTTGGCTTTTAGAGAACATGAACTCACCCCAGAAATCTTTCAGTTTGGGAGTTTCTTTTCCCTCTCTTATCTAGAGTGGTTGATATCATAGTGGTGTTCCTTTGCCAACAGTGACAATTATATTTTTATATACAATGCCAGGCATTATCTCATAGATGATGAAATTATGAGATGATGAAATTGATCATCTGATTAATTTCAGATGATGAAATTAAATATGAGTAAATAATTTTTATTCATATAATAATAGGGTTTGGCATCAGCAATAAGAATGGAAAAAATATAGAATGATGCTCAGAATTGGGAAAAGTTGAGGTTTATGTATGAAAACTGGGGTCCTGGAAATTTGAAATCTGGAAATCTGATAATCTGTGAAAAAGAATGTGAATTTTCTTGTTTCTGCTTTCTTTTCTGCCACTTATTATCTCAGGGAAGCCTTGGGTAATTAAACCTCATTTTGTCTTTTTGTCCTCAGCTATAAAATGGAGATACTTCTGTGAGAGTTGTAAAAATTGAAAGAGGTAACATATTATAATCTAATAATGCTTGTAGCAAAGACAATCAATAATCACTGAGGTCAAGCCAGTGATCGTTGAGATGACAATCAGTGACCCCACCTCCTGGGGACAACCTTTTGTTGTTCTCTCCCAAGTGGCCTGTGTGAAGTGCTGTGTGACAATAAAAGGGTTACTTTTGAGGTTAGGTGATGAAAACACTGCAGGTTCTGTTTCTCTCTGTCCCTCCCACTTTCCCCATCAGCCATGGGGGAGCCATGCTGGATGTAGACCCAATGACAGGTGCCCGTAGTAAGGGACATCAGCTTCCTTTCAGTAGCTCTGTGTCAAGCTTGAAAGTGCATTCTGCAGACCCAATCAAGTTTCAAATACTGGCAGCCCCTGTGGGCAGGTTAGATGTAGCCTTCCTAGACACCCTGAGCTAGAACACTGGGCTAATCCACTACTGCTGTATTGAACCACTCAATCTACGAGATGAATACTTTTTCAAGCTACAAAACCTGACTTAGTTGGTTATGCAGCAATTAGCTGCTCATGTGCGAGGATCAGGAAAATGAAGTTTATAGTCAAAGCTAAGATGGGCCCAGTGGTAGAGGGTGAGAATTTTGACTAGAGCAAAGAGTGAAAGAGAGAGTGAAGCTCTAGTATACAAAGCCAGGCTATATTTTGTCATGTAGCAGAGGACTCTAAACCACTGTTCCAACTGGTGTGCTGTTAATCAATTTGATGTATATATTTTCAGGCATTGATTGCTTCCCGTCCTTTGGGTGGTGTGGTGAAGTCTGGAGAGGCTGGATTAGGGCTAGATGATATCATTTCTGAGGTTCCTTGTGATGATCTTTGAATTACAAATAATAGAATTAATGGACAGACAAGCGCAGATGGTGATATGAAATGAAGGGTAAACCATGCAATTGCGTTCTCTAGGTTTAAAGGAATTTAAATACTTGTTCATAATTTTTTAGCTTTAATTGTTCTGGATGTTAGATAAGAACTAGACTCCCAAAGCTATTTGGCTATATATTACATAGGAAATAACTCTAGTTCCCGGAGAACCGAGAAATATCTAGGAGTATGTTCATAAAGATTTTATTCAGTTACAGCAAATTCCATTCTCTCGATTACGAAGACATATCTGTCTTCCTAAATGGCTATACCTATACCTACTCATACTGCTGCTCAAATTTTGAAAGTATCATGGGACCAATAAAGTTTTAAGGAGGCAGTTAAGATTCCACGTAAAAAGGATTTCTTCAGGTTAAGTATGCAACTTCATCTCTCCTGACCATTTTGTGAAGGAAGAAAGACAAAAATCTCATTCTAAGAAACGGCCAGCAGAGGTCCCCAGGCCCACAGTTTATCTCTTACTGCAAACCCATTCCGCACTGTGTAACCGGTTCCAAGGACTGGTTCGTTTACTTCAGTAACTAATCATAATGAATACCCTACAGATTTAAATTACTCCTGGAAAAGAAAATATTTAAATTAAACATGCAATCAATATGTATAAGCTGGTGTGATATATTGGCAGATATTATACAGATACAAAAGACTGAAGGAGTGTAAGTACAAGTTACATATTTATAAATCGGTGGTTCTCAGAAAAAAAATAGCAGATGAATGTGAACAACGTAGAGGAGAAAACAAAACAACATCTGTTAGTTTCATTTCTGAATTTCTCCGTTTTGTTCTTTCTCAGTTTGCAGTTGTTCTATTTCTGAGAAAAACAGTAAAACAATCCTAAAAACTTCAAAATTATGCTTTCATTTAAGATGAATTTTAAAGAGGAAAAACATCTGAAATAGAAGTAACTCCTTGAAAGTTGTGGATATCTGAAGTAATTAGATTCTCCCGCAATCTAAATTTTGTCTTTACTTTGGTATTATTATAAAGTCTCTTCAAAAGGAATAGTGGAAAGGGTGATATTAGAGAAATCTGGGCATTATCTTACTAACTTTCGTCACTGTGTTAGGGACAATGTGTGTGAAATAGCCAGTGCCAACATTTGATCAGAAAAAGAAAACCAAATTCTATAACAGTGGTCAGGACTCAGGCTCTGGGGGCTCAGCTTGATCCCCCGTGCTGGGGGGCGGGGCAGAGAAGCAAGGTACTGGATGCTAGACAGAAAGAAAGCAAAGATTCCCAGGGGGAAATGATGATACATAATCTCATAATTTATTTTTGGTACTCTCTTAATTTATTCTACAACTATGACAGCTATGAATGACAACTAATGACAACAATGTTGTCATTCTTTTTCGCTTCTTATGTTTTATCCCCCGCGTCATACGCTGTACTCTGTATTTTTTGGTGCTTGTGTGGACACTGGCTGTATTGATAAATTGATATTTTTAGAAGGATCTTTAAGAGTAAAAAAATATGGAAATTGCAATTTCTTGTTTTTCACTTTAAAAAATTCTACTTTATATTTCCCTTATTTAAACTGGCCAAAGGAGCTAAGAATTTTTAAAAGAAATCCTTTCCTCTTAATATTTGTATCAATCTGTAAATACTACTGTAATTACTTTGTATTTGTTTTAAACTCCTATTAATACTGTTTTCCCACAACTGTAAAAAAATGAAATTTTCATCTTGTGTAAGATTTTATTTTAGAGAATTTTCTCTCTGTTTTTTTTTTTTTGAACAGATTTTGTTAACACTACTAGTTTATTCATGTAAGCAATGGGAAAGCTGGAAATGAACACCATCTGATGTTGGGTGTTGCAGGTGATAATTTCGTTGGCCAGGCATTCCTACTCTACCTCCATTTGATAATTTGTTTTGAATTATAAGAGAATTGTACTTGCAGAGACACAGAAATCATTGATTGAAAGAGTCCAAATTCTAAGTTCTAAGAACAGAGCATAAAATTTCTGTCTTAACTTACTAGTCAGCATTAAAATCAAGTAAGCTTTCCATGTGGAATATATGTGTTAATAAGATATTTTGCAGGGGGCCGGGAGATAGCTCAGCAGAATAAGCACAAGCACAAGGGCCCGAGTCAATCCCTGGTTCCACCAAAAAACAAAAAACAAAAAACAAAAAAAAACCAAGTGCTAAAGGTCTGATTTTTTTTTTTTGGACACACGCAATATTTTTCCCATAATTTTATTGAGAAACAAATAGCAATGAGACAGTTTGAAACCAAATTGGTAGG
>NDGM011195136.1:0-13669 GCA_002564305.1 Octomys mimax
AAAGAAAGAAAGAAAGAAAGAAAGAAAGAAAGAAAGAAAGAAAGAAAGAAAGAAAAAAAGAATCATTCAATACCATTCCCTTTTTCTTTCCCCAGCATCTAGCCAGTACACCTATAGAGTATCAAAAGCAGAAGCATTTGCAAGAGTAAACTCTCTACCTCAACTTCCATTCACCATTCTGACTTCCTTCTTTTGCAAATCTTGCTTTTTATAGCCTCCAATCCTATCGTAAATTCTTTTATAGAGGGGTTAATTATATGTTCCTCAGGACCTTACTCCCTTTTAGAATTTATAACGTATTTTCCAACTATTTCTTAGCTGAATTATTATAAACTTCTTGATGACTTAACGTCCTCTACGAAATTCATGGTATATAATAAGGCTTTCTACGGCAGTAACAAAAAAATCTAACTTGTGTGCCTTGTAGTTTGGGGGTCTGTGTTTTCTCTCTCTCCTCCCACCATTTCAAACTGCTCTTCCGCACACTTCTGGTGTGGCCCCAGTGCTTACAATACGTCTTGCTTTATAAATAATTGTCTGGGTAACTGCCCAAGGGCAGACCTATTTTTCTACCACAGAGGGAAGTGTGTGGGCCTGATGACAGGTATTTCCACATTATCATTTGGTTTACTTCTGAGTTCACAGACGTCTTCCCCACTGTGAAGCCTGACCAAAGACAGAAGTCGACGTGAAGGCAGGTTGGGTTCTTTCTGCCCAGCTCTACAGGCATATCTAGAAGTAAATCACTGTAGATGATGACATGTAAATACAAGCATGACTTTCTAGCTTAGACTATTTGTAAATCAGGCACAACACTGTGAAGAACCAGGAGGCTCCAAATTGGAGGCCATACAATAAAGCTTGGTTGAAGCCCAGAATCCAAGTCTAAACACAACTTACCACACTGCCTATTTATACCATAATGCTTGGTACACAAAGTCACTCAATAAATGCTAAATAAGAAAAATTTTATTCAAAAGAAATTCAGTGCTAAACCATTAAATGGTTTGCTAATATTTTTTTTTCTTCCCAGACCCATTTACACTCCTCTTTGAGCTTAAAGTTTGTAAAATACTTCACATGTGTTAAAACATTCTTTCTCTGTAAGAAGACAGGAGATATTAATAGAACAAAAATGTAAGTCACCAAGTGGGAAAAATATTTCCAAATTATATATCTAATAAAGAACTTTAAATCAGAATGTTTTTTTTTAATTCTCAAAATTAAATAATGAAATCAAACCAAAGATTTGGATAGCTACTTCACCAAAGAAGGTACTCAGATTGCAAATAAGCCCATGAAGAGATTGTCAACATCATTAATCATTATGAGAGAAATGCAAATATGAGACACAATGTGCTACCACCACAGGCCTTTAGAATGGCCAATGTTAAAATACTGGTCAAACTGACCATTGTCTTCGGCATATGGGAAGAGAACCAAAAGATAGAAGGAAGGAGGAGGGAAAAGAGATGATGAAAAGGGAGAGAGAGCCGAGAAGCCTGTGCACCTGCACCAAGTTCCTACAAAGACTGTCATTATCATGCACACAAACATGTACCAAATGTGTATGAAGGGACCCAAAGGTGTTGGGAGGGGAGCGAAGAGCCTTAAATAAAAGAATTGAGAAATGTCATATACATTTACCAACCCCCAACAGTGGGTGCAGTCATAATGTACTATAAACATGTACCCCAAAAATGCCCAAATTGTTTTTTATTGTTGTTTTGTTTAAGGAATCGAACTCAGGGCCCTAAGCTTACCAGGCGGGTGCTGTACCACGGAGCTACATCCTAGGCTCTTAGATGCCCAAATTGTGCAAAATAAATAAATATAGCATGTACCAAAAATATTTTAATTTAAATATAAAGAGAAAATGTTGAGGAGAATATGTAGGATTCGAACTGTCACATGCTACCAGTGAGAAAGTAAAAATGAAACAACCTATTTGGAAAATAGTTTGGCAGTCTCTAAAAAAAATGAAACATAGCATTAGCATATGAGCTGGCCAATGCACCCCGAGGTATTTATCCCAGACAAAATGGATCACATGTCTACACAAGTGTTTATACAGCATGTTCACAGCCGCCTTATTCATAGTAGCCCCAAACTAGAAGTGATTCAAGTGCCCCTCAGCAGAGGAACGGACAAGCAGACTGTGGTATAGCTACACAATGGACTCCTGCGCAGCAACTAAGAACTATGAATCGTCAGCAAGGGCACTAAGCCAGGTGCCTCTCAGGATGATGATAATGCAGGAAAGAAGGAAAAGTGTACATACTTTACGGTTATAGGCAAGCAAAATGATGAAGAATGCAACCCCATCTGTTGGAACAGAAGAGAGCTCTGAAGTTGCCTGGTGGCTGGAAAGACAGAAAGGAGGGCAGATCAGAGGACGCAGACAGCGTTGGGACACTGGACGTACTCCTTACTTTGATTACGGCCAGGGTCACAGATACGTGAAATGTGTCCCAAACTCTCAAACTGTACATTTTGAGCCTTCTGATTTATTGTTTTGTGGCCTATACTTCAATAAAGTTATCAAAAATAGTGAAAAAGCACAGCACAAAAGGAAAGGGGATGAAAACCGTTACAAAGTCAAGATTTTCTATCAGATAGAAATCTCATAGATCAATATAATCACTTATTCTCTACATGAAGTAGTTGAGGGATAGGCAGTGATTATTAGATATGTAGACTAAGTGGGGAAAACAGAAGAACCAACCACTCACAGATTGATATTTGTGATTCTTTTATTTTTTATTTTATTTTTTTATTTTAATGAGAAAAAAGATAAAATAGCAATGAAACAGTTTCAAAACAGGTTGCAATAATTAATACATCACATATTGTTGTCTTTGTAGTAGTTATTCAGAGAGAAGATGCAGACATGATATCTTCTCTAAACAATACTAGTACAAACTTCTATTCTCAGTGAACTAAGAGAAAGTAGCTGTATATCTATCCTACCTCTCTTGTGTATACTTATGTATTTCTTTTCCCTTTTTTGTTTATTTACACTGTCTTAGTGAAAGTCAGAATTTTGTTGTACTTGCTTACAAGTATCTCTGGGGTCAGGGCAGCTTACGCAGCACTTAGTGCTTCCTTTGCATGTGTGTCATAGTCCTGTCATATTCCTGGGAATGTCACAAGGCTTGTTTGAGCTCACCCACGGATGGAGAGGGCTGTGAGTCCCTGGGAAGGGCGCTTTGGCAGTCAGCGTGGAACGCCTGTGCCAGCTTGTACATCTGCTTTAGTGACTCGCATTGGTAACTTAAAACCCGCCATGGCTTGGGTGTTCACACAACAGAAATCAGCAAATGCTACATCCCGGATTCCTCTCCTCCTCGGGGCAGGTTGTTCAACATTTTTTTTAGCACATTACTATAACTAACTGTCCTTACAATATGAGTTAAAGTGAATTGACTTTGCAGTATTTACATTGCAATATTCAGGAGCACCTGATAGAACAATTCAGATATGTTTATATTCAGATAAATACCTGGGGCACCCAAGTGTATGGGGCACGTGAGTATATGTGCTCTTGGGTGTGCTCGGTGAGGAGTTGTTTGTCCAACCTTACCAGTTCACTGTACCCCATGGTGTTGCCAGTGACACTGTCCTTAATAGAACGTAAGCCAAACTAGAAGAGCACTGGACCAGAAGGGCTGAAGTAGAAAATATAAAAGCTTTTACATGATTATCCAGTCATGTAGAAGGTTGATAAATGATTAACAAATGTTGAAGTGTTACTATGTTCTTTTCATCTAAAACTTCTATCCTCTCCTACCCTGGAGTTTGGGTCCATATGTCCATATGTAGCACCATGGGAAAGCCCAGAATTCAAGCCCCAACTTTGGTACATTCCAGCTGTGTGACCTCGGATGAGTTATGTCTGAGCTTCAATCTCCTCTTTCGGAAATGGAGGTGATAAAAATGGGATTTCCCAGTAGATGCACTTAAATTTACTCTTCATTTTCACTTTACACTCTTCGTTCCTCACCAGGTAGGTGCTGGACCTGAGTTTGTGCTCTTCCATTTAAGTCCCTCCAAATAGACTCGAGCGCTCTTAAGTGGGATAGCCAATGATCCTCCTCACTTCCCTTCCACAAAATATTTCTAGGAGTCTCATCGGTGAATTTGTAGCTGCTCAGAAATCGGCCTTGTTATTTTAAAGAGCTCCTAGGCCCCATGATAGGAGAATGCTTGAACCGTCTAGTTCCTGTTAGAAAGCAGACACTTATGTTAACACTGTGTGTCTGGCCCCTGAATTGGACTCTTGTTAAAAGCATGCTTTTTATCTTTGAATGCCTAGAGAGGACCCTAATGTTTCACAAAGGTGGCACTTAGTACATACATATCTGTCCTTTAAAGAGAGAATGGCCGAGTCTAAGTGGCCATGTACCTCTGCCCAGCTACAGCCACTGCTAGCAGGAGCCATCATCTCCACAGTCGCCCTATGTCAAATTCTGTGACTCAAATGAAAAGAAAGGAAGTAGGGGAAGAAAGGCGAAATAAAATACGACGAACTAGAGGCTCCCCGGGAATAGATTTAACTACTTGAAGCAGACTATTTCCAAATGAGGTACAGCGGCCAGGAAGCCAAGCAAAGACAGACATCCTGCCTCCTTTCCTCCACCTCAAACAAACCACATTTCACTGTAACAAAGGCATATTTTTTCAATAAGAACTAAAAGAGATTCAGAAGAACACACTGTTGCAGTAAATGGAGAACTTTCATTCAATAATCTGTTCCCAGAAATAACTCCAATTTCACTATGAAAACCATAAGTCAATTTTAAAAGCGATGAAACAGTAATGCATATATATCACAAAAATTCAGCAAGTTGAAATAAATAAAGATTATTTTGAGTCTAGAATTCTTTTTGGAATAATAGTTTAGCCTTTTAAAATTTCAGAGTCTACAGTTGCTCCAATTCCTCAATCATGTGGAAGTTGAGAGTGTAGCTCTAGCCACTGGGGGTTCCTGTAACATATTATATAAATACAATCTTTATAAAGTATTATAAATTCAGTTAAATAGGTAAAAAATTTATAGTATCTTTTTATAAATCATTTTACAAACCAAGGACCTCATGGTGTATGTCTTATAAGTTCAGATTTTATTTTATGCTCTTTTGTAAGCCATGGTGAAAAGCATTTCTCTCTCTTTCTGAGCAAAATTAGCAAGCCAAAAAATTTAGACTTAAATTCCAGGGCTCGTATTGATTTTTTAAAAATTGCTTGACATTGAGCAATTTTCCAAATGCTGCTTTGCATTGTGACATCTTGGTCGTGGGATTATTTCTTCTTTTAATGTCTGGATTCTTCAAGCAGATTTCAATGGCACATCATACTAGCGAGACAACAGAAGCTCAGAGAGGACTGGTTAATGGCTTTCTGGGAGCCCTGCAGGAGACTGCAGCAGCTGCATCTCCTCCTCTCAGGCTGAACTGTCTTTTGCCTCACAATGTCACATGTTTAAGTGATTTTGTTGTCACACACAAGCCACAGGGGAGGCTCCTTTGCCTTGAGATATGCGAGGATCTAGGAGACTGGTGGCAGAACACCACAGCCTGACTTGAACCCCAAGACCAGAGGCAGCAGGAGCAGGGCTCAGAGTGAGTGCGGCACAAAGCTCCACTGGGACGACTGTTGATGTCACATGACAAACGGCCACTGTCCCAGCCTCCCATTTCCACACAGCAGGTTCTTTTTCTGAGACCTCTCTTCCATGCCTTTTTGGGGCTTTCTCCTTCCAAGCCATAGAGACTCATCTAAGGCATGGCTTTCCTGAGTGTAAGGACAAGATCCACACAGACATCCCCAAGAGCTCTGGTCACAACTGCAGCTAAATTGTGAATGGAGTGACCAAGTGTTAAGAGCACTGTGCGGCAGAAGGTGAAGAACCGCCCTTGCAGGTTCTCCACTGCCTCCTCATCGCCTAGCTAAGGCCTGCCCTACGGGATTGCTAAGTACTTCCACACATTCCACAGACCATGCAACACCAACGCATTCTGGCCATTGTGCTGGGCCCCAGGGGGAGGGGGGCAATAAATCAACGCACCTCACACTGAGTATGGGGGAGACACATAAAAATCAAATAAACACCTATTTACTTAAAGAGTTCCCCGAAAGAAACAAACAAGATACCACGAAATAAAGTAAATGGACTCAACAAGATGAAGATGAAGCTTAGGACCTCATCTAGGGGTTTAGGCACACCAGAAGGGGTAACACTCCAGCTGAGGCATGAAGAATGAAAAGTGACACAACAAAATTCTAGGGAGAAACTCCAGAGAAAGCACAAGCTTGTGGAAAGAAAACACAGTGTGTTCAAGAAAGAGAAGGAACCAGATAGCGGAGAGAAGAGAGTGGTCCCAGCTGAAGTTGCTGAAGAAAGTGGCCAGAAAGCGGCCAGATCCCTGAGGACAACAGGAGGGGCAATGGGAAGACAATGAATAACTCTGGGTGGGGATCTGACCTGCTTGTGCTTGACTCATGTTTTCAGAATGTGATTACGTTTATGTTCTGGGCCTTAGTCGATGGGCGGATCATGCAGCCTTAGGGCAAGAGCCATAGCACCATTTTTTCTGGATGGCATAGAAATCCAGGGGTCAGATGTTGGCAGCCTGGACCATACTATTGACAGCAGTAAGGGAAATGTGTGTGTGGGTTTCATGCTTATTTGGGAAACATGATCAGGAGACCTAGTGGAGATGGATGTGTGGAATGAAGGGGAGAATCGGGATAACCTTGAGTTTCTGACTTGGCCAAGCTTCTAACTTGACCATGTGGGCAAAGGTCCATTTTACAGAGCTCAGCCCAGCACGGAAAAGGCAGTAGCTGGGGGACCAAAAGTTCCATTATGGATATGTTAAGTGTGAGACGTCAACCTATGAGGGTACAGATGTGAATCTGAATATTTGTCAAATAAATCAGACACATGGGCTCAAACAGCACATGGGTTCTCTTATATGAGAAACTTGGAGTAGAAATAATGTGAGAGAAAAATAAACGGTGGAGAATAAGAAGCAGGGAGATGGGGCTTTTACAAAAGAGAAGGGACTGAGAGATGGAGGGTGCAGGGAAAAGGGAGAAAAAAGTAAGAAGTGTCACATCCAGGGACCAATTTCCCACCATAAATGTAATCAAATAAAAAATTTTAAAACTCAATGTGTGAAGTTCTGTTTCCAGTTAAAATGGGTACTATCAGACTGTGGAGATAGCTCAGTGGTCTAACCACCTGCCTGGCAAGCACAGGACATGGTTTCGATCCCAGGTACCGCATGCCCTGCCAGCCCTCTGAACCACAGGTGCACTGTGCCAGCCACCAAAACCAGGTGTGGTGGTGCACATCAGTAATCCCAGGACTGGGGTGGCCGAGCCAGGAGGATCACTATGAGTTCAAACTTCGTTGTGAGACCCTGTAGATCCTGTACTAAATACATTTTTTAAAAAGAATAAAAATTAAAAGAAAAAGAATGGGTGCTATCTCCCAAGCAAAGCTGATGATCTAAACTCATACATAACCTATGCTGCCTGAGGAAAAGACAGATCATCTACAAGTCAGTGACTCCTGGAGCCCATCAGGCAGCTGAGGTCATGCTAATTCAAGGGGGTGCAAGGCTATCCACAGGAAACATAGCACCAAAACATTTCACCCTTAAAAGAGCATCAGAAGAAAGAGGGCATCTGTAGGAACGGCTAAGACCAGCTGAAATTTAACACACGTTTAAAGTACCCCTGTGGCTCATGTAAGAATGTCGTCTTCTGAAACCAGAGGCACGAAGAGGTCTGTACTCACCTGTGGGATTGTGGGGGGGGGGAGGTCCTGGAGGGGGAGAATCTGGAGAAAACCCTTCTTGGTGGTACAGGCGCATAGAGCCTGCTAAGGTGTGACAGTAGAGCAGGAGTGTTTAGGGAATTTCATCGAGCCCTGGGTTCTCCATGAGCACAGAATGCTAAGGAGCTGCCACTGTCCCCAGCCCCAGAATTTCTCAGCTAGCAATCAGTCTGTTCTGGGGTGGGGGGGACCCTGCTCACTCCTCAGGCATGGCCGTGCTTTCAGGGGAAGTGAGGTAAACCTGTCGCAGACTCAGGCACAGGAAGTCCCATGGGTCTCTAATCCCATCCCTGCTTCCAGATAGAGGATGGATAACTTGCTCCTGCCCAGGGACCCACAACCCCACATGGCAACAGCCAGAGGAGAAGCAGGAAACTCATTCAAGGCAGAGTTCTTGCAAGCAGAGGACCTGCACCTACATTCTGGACCCTGGACCAAGAAGAACACAAAGACTTGTCACAAGAGAGAGGTTAGAATGCCCAAGAAGTCTAATATGGGCTGTTCAGGAGCACAGGGTCTGGTGCCAGCTTAGCTAAGGCTAAGACTAAGGCTGGAGCAGAAGAACTGAAAATCCCTAGCTCCTGCATGTCCCTTGCATAGAGAGATAAACAACAGAATGTGGAGAGAAGTCACGCATGCAGAAAGGTGGACAGGGGCTGCTGAAGCCAAGACCAGAGAAGGAACATTCAGAAGACCCTTCAAGCACTTCAGATCTCACCTAAGAATGAGGCAGCATGGTCCACCGCAGGAGGAACCTGAGGCATAGGATTGCCTGGGGTTAACAACGCACCACCACCAACTACAAACTCAAGCCCAGCACATCATAGCCATTCGGGAGCCCCAACTACCCCAGGACTCACGGCCTACCGGAAGTCTGCCTAACTCTGGTATAAATAGCATTTAGTTCCGTCTCTCGTGCTCTTTTCTACGCATGACCTGGTATATATACAAAATTGGGATGTACACAAAAAACAAAAACAAAACAACCCATTGCCGAGAGATTAAGCAAACTCAGAATGTGGCCCAGATGTTGAAGCCAACAGAGGAGAATTTTATAATTATAATTAATATGTCAAAGGGCCTGGTTCAGGACAAGAAACACATAATGTGGGGCAAAAAAATGGAGAAATTCAGAAGTATACACATTTCCCAGCAGTGACAAACCTAATATACATGAACTGGGTGGCTTCAGATAAAAAACAAAACAAAAAAACTTTCTTCTATCACAGTGCTAAAGTCCTGGTGTTCAAAACCATGATGTTAGCAGGGCTGCACACCCCGAGAACGCTGGTGGCGTTCTCAGAGCTTTCAGAGCTTTCAGCAGTAACCAAGAGCCGGCTGCAGCACACATGCCACAGGCTCGCCACCACTGCCCTAGAGACCCAAGAGGGCCTTTCCTTACCTCTTCCAGATCCTGGGAACTTCGTGGAGATTCTGGAGCAGTCAGCATCCCTCAGCTTCCTTGATTTGCAGCTATGGCCCTCTAGTCCTTGCCCCTATGCTCTCGCTCTCGCTCTGTGTGTGTGTGTGTTTGTGTGTGTGTGTGTGTGTGTGTGTGTGTCTTCTTGTATCCATTAGCAAGACACCGTAGTACTGGGTATATGAATCACCCAGAAAGTCCAGGATAATCTCATTCCAAGAACCTGAACTTAATTGCATCTAAAAGTACCCTTCTTCCAGATAAGGTAACATTCCCAAATTCTAGGGGTTTGAATGTGCTTACCTTTTCCAGGGTACCACCATTCAAATCCCTAAAGATGGAAATCATAAAAGTGAATCAAATGGTAGAGTCAGAAAAATCACGCGACATGTCCCTAAAAATGAACTTACCCTATTCTCCTAACCCTGTGAACATGTAACTTACATGGTAAAAGGACCTTTACACATGTGACCAAGTTAAGGATCGTAATTCGGGAATACTAGTCAGGATCATCCTGGTGGGTCCCAGAAGCAGCCTCTGTAATTTGCTGACCTGCTCTTGTCACTGCAAACACTCTCTATCTATGTGGTAATTCAGTCACACTTGTGGTGTTTAATCACATACTTTTCCATTTTTTGCAATACAGATAGACTAAGAATACTGCAAAGTTGGGCATTCTGGTTTTCTTGTTTGCTACTCAAATCCTCCTATAACTTATTGTTGTTGATTTCTATTTTTTTAACTGGAGCAGACCAGAGTGATCAAGCAGCTTCATTATCATTTTGTTTAGAAACCTTCAGGTAGGCGTCCAGTCTTCTCAGTGTCAGTTACACCCTCCCCAAAACATGAGACACTGCCAGGACCAGGTGGCGGGTGAGGATGACGGGCATCCCATAAGCAGTCACCCTTGCCATTTGATTATTAGAATCCTCTTCCCTTGCGATCACCCTGTTGCACACTTACAAGGGCACAAACACTTTCACCTTTTGCCCATCCACATCATATGTGCATCTCTTTCCCCTTTTTTCCTTCTTTCTGTATTTCTTCCTTCCCTCCTTCCTTCCTTTCTTTTTTTCTCTTGTAGTACTGGGGATCAAACCTCCAGCCACTCTACTACTGAGCTGCACCCTCAGTCCATTTTTATTTACTTTTTTGAGACAGGGTCTTATGAAATTATCCAGGTAAGGCTTAAATTTGCAATACTCCTGCCTCCTTTGCCTCCTGCTGTGCTGGGAATACAAGCATGGCCCCTTTTCCTTCCAAGCAAAGCTCAAAGTTCTGCCCATCGGGAGGATCTCCCTTCGTTGCTGCTCTGCAGGTACAGCCCAGGAATGGGCCTCAGAGCTGCAGCTGCCCACCCTCATTGGCACCTGCGATGATGCAGACCCACATCTTCTCTGCCTCTGTGAAGGCTAGCAGAGAGAAAGCAGTCTGGTGGGGGTGAAAGTTACTGTCATTTGGACCATTTTTCATGTCACTCAGGCCTTTCGGGCTTGGGTCTAATCACTCATGTCATTTCCCCTCAAGGATGGATAGCTGTTGTATGTGTGAAGTTTCATAAATTGATAAATAAGTTTGATTCAAGATGGGCAGCTCAGTTTTGTGTTAATGTGGTAGCCCATGGTCAAGCATCCCATCTCAAAGGCCCTGTGACAGGCTGTAAGCTGTCCTCAAAAAGGAGAGTAATGCTGTGCCACAGATGGCAAGGCTGTGCTCCAACACCTGGAGAGCCAGCACAGTGGTTCACCTATCTGGCATCCCTCCCCGCCTTTGAGCACCCCCCCATCTGTTGGACACCATGACTCAAGAGTCAGGGCAGCTTGAACAGCATCCTGTACCCGCTGCAGAACCTTCTCTTGTTCTGGGACCCACTCACAACTAGCAGCTCTTCAGGCCACTTAGGGAAGGGAATGGAATAAAACACTGAAGAAGGGATATGCTGACTCCAAACCAAAGACCCAATAAGCACAATACCTCTCTTTTGCTCACAGAAAGCATCACGTGGAATAGCTAATCTTTCACCCTAGAAAAGATACCTTGTCCAGACCCATACCAATAAATTGCTAGAAGCTTCCCTTAGGAAGTTCCTCCACTGTTGGCCGGGTTTATTTCCACCTTCTGACATGTACCTCTCTGACCTGGCTTAGCAATAAGTGGCAACTTCTGTGTGATGAGTCCAATCAGCCTCTTGTCATCAGTGTAATGCATTACTGTGATGTCTCATAGAAGCGGAAGGTGGCCAAGATCTCTGCAAACTAAGTTATAGCATAGGACACGACAGTTTATATACAGTGAGATGGGAAAGTAAACATGTATTGTTGGCCTTGTTAGCTGAAGACAAACTGTTTCTGGCAGTTTTTATTAATGAGTATGAAGAGAAGTCATTTGCTAGACCAATCACTGCTTACTAGGTACCAGAGGATCTGTGAATTTACTCAAGCTGCTGCCACTGAAGTCGCTACCTGGTTAAGCTCACCATCATTTTTCCAGGAGCCATATGTTTTCTACAAATGCCAAATAGATAAGGCGAATTGGGACTGAGAATTGGGTAAGCAGAAATTACCACTGCTGGATTTTTCAAGTCCTGGTTGCATTAATCTATTCCGTCCCTACCAAAAATGCAAAACCACTTTTAGTTTGCTGTTCTCCTGCTAGAGGCAGTGTGGCAGCTGTTTCTGCTATAGGGAAGTAACTCTCAACCTCTGTAATAGACCGAGCTCATGTCGCAGGACACCAGAGAACAGCATCAGGACAAAGGGGGTGAAGCGGAGGAAAGTTTTATTATTAAGAGAAAACTCTTAGAGGCAGGAAGGTTCTCCTGAAAGCAGACTGCCCCTGAGGCTCTTTATCTAGAGTAGTTCTAGATAGTAAAATCTCAACACAGGGCACCTTGGGTCAAACTGTAATCACCCTACAGGATTACAAGTACAGTTGCTCAGCTAATACCGATATAATAGAAAAACAGTGTGCACGACTAGAGTACGCAACATGGGAAAAGCAAGGGCCTTCTGGAAGGGGTGGAATGAGGGCCAGCATGGGTGGGCATCCATCCATCCATGTGCTTACGACATTGTTCCTTCATGCCGGTTATATTGCTCAGGCTTATTGGACCAGTACCGGATGCAGTACACCTTCGTGCTGTTGCTTGTCTCTGGGGGGCCTGCAGGCACAGCCATGTGTCTCCATCTCAGGGCCTAGTTTCTGTCAGCTCAGCCCTGTGCTGACTCCACTTCGAGCCCATCTATCTCTACTTAACTTTGCTTTCTTACCTACCTGGCCACAACAGCTCTCACTGCACAGATCAGGAAGTCCCTTCCAATTATGTATTCTACAATTGGGAAAATAAGCATAGGATGATTTCAGGGACCCAGTGGGCCCACCATGAGACAGGCCTAGGCCAACACTCCACAGAGCACACAACCTCCATGAGCCCCAACTGCCTGCGGACCACAGTGGCATTTTAGGTGTTCTGGAATTAGCTCAGAGTCAGTATGTAGTAGTTCCATGAGAATTACTTATTTGCTTTATCCCAGTGTGCCATACTCTGTTAAAAGACCACAGATCACTTTAGGAAAGTCTAGGTAGGAAATGAATAGTATAAATATTTATCAGAATACCAAGGTCTGCCAGGTGTGCTGACACATGCCTGTGACCCCAGTACACGGGAGGCTGAGGCAGGAGGATCACTGGGAGTTCAAGGCCAACCTGAGCAACACAGTCAAAGACCAGCCTGAACCATACAGTGAGACCTTGTCTCAAAAAGAAAGAAAAAGAAAAACAGTATCAATGTCTGTCTTCCATGAGATCCAGCCTCCCTTCACTAAAGACTCTCAGTCTGTAAATGGCTAAGTCTGCAATGATGAATGGGCCGCTTATTTTAGTGACTCAGGTTAGACCTTGCCCACTGACCTGGAGCCCATCCTCAGAGTACTCAACTGCTCCAATACCAAGACCAACTGGACAGCGCCACAGGCTGCATGACACAGCTTAGTCACTCTGAGGCCCATGACATAGCCACACCCAGCTCGCCACTTCCCCACTGCATCTTACTTCCCAGTTGCTTCCTGTAACAGTCGGCACTTGCTAGAGAAACAGAGCCAGTGCAAGTACAGAGGATTTAAGATTGGCTTACAGGGGCTATGCAAATAGGTGTGGAAAAGTACAATCGGGTTCTCTTTTATTGTTCAAAGAATACAATATAGTAAAAAAAAAAATACAAAATTTCATTAAACAAAGTAATGGGAATTCAACAATGGCTGCTACATTACATGATGTTATCATTCAACTTAGTTGTTTAGGTTACCAGATATAAACCTGAAAAATTGATTTAAAACAAAAAAACAAAAACAAGACAACAACAGCAAAAATGTTGTAAGAAACTAAAAAGAAGAAAAAAGAAAAAA
>NDGM011195145.1:0-10411 GCA_002564305.1 Octomys mimax
AGCCCACCTGGGGGCGGGGCTGGCTGGCCTGTGGTGCTGGGGGATTGAACCGCGGTCCCTGTGTTAAACTTGATCTAAGTAGGTGCTTTAGACTACTGAGCCATCTCACCAGCCCCTGCTTCTGTGTTTGAATGCTGGCCCTACCATTTACTAATTATAGGACTTTGGGAAGTCAGCCAGTCTCCTTGATTGTACAAAGCTATTATTACTCATACCTATACCTCCCAACGTTAGGAGAATTCAGCAAAATAAGGTGCACTTAGGTCAAAATCTGACTTTCAGACACAACAAAAAGCAAATATTATTAGAGCAAATCAGCTGTGTCAGAGAAACTTCAAATACACTTGACAACAATCAGTCAATGAACAAGCCCTATGTCTCATTTGCTGTGCAGTCCTACTGGCCTCTGTGTCCAGGCAGTGCATACCTGACACAGTGGACCCCATTCTGTACAGGTCTACATTGAGAAAAATAAGGCTAAGGTGAGAAAATGTTGATGACTCAGTGAAACTCTATATTCTCGGCATTTCTGGAGTACAAATGGACACTGGTTGTAGTGTCCAAAGAGCCATTCTTGTCCCAGCTCCATCAATAATCTCACTGCCTCCCTGAGCTTCAGTTTCACCCCCTAGGTGAAAACCAGAGAATAAAGGGGTTTGAAGATCTTGTGGGACAGGTTTACCTTTACAGGGAATGTAAAGGGTGGGAAACCCTCCTGAAGTCTTATTAATGGGTTGGTGAAACACTTTATGTCCAAAGCACAGCATGTTCCATGTCATGTAAGTACATATAAAGAGAACAACAATATTAAATTTATATAGACTCAAATCTTTCTGAGTATTAACAATGGCTGTAATCTTCCATTAGCACCAAGAAAATGTTCTCTTCAATCTAGGTTAAGCGCCAGCCAAATAGCTCAGCAGATTAAAGCCTGCCATGCCAGCCCCATCCCCAGGGTATGCTGAGACAGCAAGACAGGGTATGGTGGCGCACGCCTATAATCACAACTCTTGGAAGGCTGTAAACAGGCGAATCACTATGATTCTGATCTAGTAGTGAGACCCTAAGCACCCTGTAGACCCTTCCCTAAAAAACACACAAAAAAAAAAACCCCAAAAAACACTGTATGTTATAAGTGTTCTCTAAAGACTCACAGATTTCTATATTCAAATCATGGTTTCTCAATCACAAAGGTAAAGTGCTTCCACTTATTTATAAAGCAGGAACTAAAAGAATAATGATGACAACCATTTAAATCTGACTTGGCTAGCTAGGTATACACTGTTAGTTCCCCAGCCTTACAAGGAAATGCCTTACAATCATGCCCAACAGCCTGACCTGGTGGCCTGAGGATTCTTATATTGCTCATAACAGAAGAAGAAAGTAAACTCACTCCAATAAGGTTACATCAAGAGGCCTTCCTTGGCAAGAGAGAAAGCATACTGCTCTTCAACAGAACTTCCAGAGAAGAGAATTTTGTAACCTCATTTGGAAACCTGCTCCATGTCTAACAACTGTCAACTTGTAGCTCTGGGGCTGCCAACAAATATTTGGGGGAGGGATTGTGCATCTCTTTGTTCTTCCTTTGGAAATGAGTTCAATCCTATATATGTTTTAAACCAGCAAGCTCAGCCATAGCTGGTGCAGAGATAGAATTTCTCAGAAACCTTCTAGACTGAGAACTCTAGAGTCACAGGCAAACCTGGCTTAGCTTTATTCTGAGCAAGGGTCAAAACCTGGGGCTCTATATACAGTGTCCAGCTGGCAGCACAATTCTGTACAGCTGGTACTATATTCATTTAAGTACTGAATTAAGTGCCTCTATCAGCTTTGAGAGCCTGTGTAGAGCTATGTAATCCCTATTTCCCTTAAACTCTATCACTCCCTAGTGCCTAAGTAAGTCAATCCCTCATGTAGTAGGTCTTAAAAAACAAGGAAACACCTTTAGAGTCAAGCTGTGCTCTCCTATGCATATTTGGAAAATAATGTGAAGTAAACCATTTTTTAAAAAACTTGTTTTGGAGCTTATGTTTTAGTAAGGTCAGACAACAGCAATAAATCAAATAAGTTTTATAGCTTAAATATAATGTACCATACCAGAAAGTGATTCATCTAGGGGATAGGGTATGCCACAGAAGGGGAAGGTAGTTTCTAAAAAGGCCAGATTTGAAGCAACATTGGAAACGAGATAACCTTGTGGGGTTCTGAGGAAGTGTTCTTGGCAGGATAACAGTACTGCAAAAGTGCAGAAGCAGGAGCAGCAAGAAAATTAAGGGACTTGTGTGGCACATATGTTACTTGGGAGGCCCATAGAGGCAGTCTATTTTCTAAAACCAACTCAGTGTCTGGTAAAATAAATAAATCCGGTTCTAGACTGTCACTTCTCTAACTTTCTAGATTAGGTGTGCTGTTGTTCCCTGATAAGGCAAGAAACTGGAGGCAAATTTATGTCAGTGACCCCAATGTTCTTCCAAGAACTAGAGTTCTAAAGTTGGCTCTATTTTCTTCCTCTCCACTGTCACCAAGTCCCATTATACCTTCCCTTCCAAACACCTCTAGTTCTCATCCTTTCGATTTATCCCACTCTCAGTATTCTAATTCAGGCATGAAGAATGTTCAGTCAAAAGAAAAAAAACTTGTGTCAAATTTTCATGTTTTAGACATGACAGATGGAGGATATGATCAAAACAAAGAGACTGGAGAGAAGCATTATGAGACAATTCAGGACAACGGGTCAGAACCAGACTGCAAAGCCATGAAAGCCATGTTATGGACTTTGAATTTTACGAAGACAGTACTGTGATACTATGAGAGACAAGACAGAGACAAGTTCAGTTTAGCATTCAAGAAAAAAAAAGGCACTCCAGCCACAAGAAGTAGAATAAAACAAAGATGGAAAGAGCAAATACAAAGCCACCAATGGGCTCTTAATCTAGGTAAAAGATAAACATATGTGGTGTTTGGGATGGAGAAAATACATAATATTTGACTCATCTGGCTCCAAACTTACCACATACAATCTGGGTTCCCCTGGAGAAGTCACTTAACTGGCTTTCAATGTTTCTTCCCACCTATAAAATGGAACTAACAATCCCCTTCCTACTTACCTTGAAGAGATGAACAAATGGATATGGGAATTTTTTTTTTTTTTGCGGAACCAGGGATTGAACACAGACCCGAGCCATCTCCCCAGTCTCTTATGAGGATGTTTTACACTTTATTTATTTATTTATTTATTTATTTATTTATTTATTGAAACCAGGCACTGAACTCCGGACCTTGTGCTTGCCAGGCAGGTGCTTATGGCTCTGGCCCCTGAATCTTAACTTTTTCCAACGTGGGAGGAGTAGTACAAGCGAGTGCATGATTAACACTGGACTTCCATTAAGAAGGAAAAGATAAGTTGAAAAATCAATTAGCTCACAGACATTTGTTCAATGTTATTCTTTTACATAGTGTGCAAACATTAGTTGAGTATCTACTATGGGCTGTGCTTCTTGTCAAGTACTGGGACCTTCACATTTTCTGAGATGAAATTCAAGCTTCAGGTTATACTAAACAATTTCCAGACACAGGTCATGTGTGAAGAGAGGACCTAGGAGGAGCACAGGGGATAGTACTGGCTGGAGCAGCAGCCCAGCCCTTCCTCGTATTAGTCCAAATTACTGTGCCTTACAAAGTGCTTTTGGTTTTTCTTTTCCATCTTTAAAATAAAGAGAATGAAAAGTACCTCCAGTGATTGCTATAAGGGTGAAATGAAGTCTTGGGAATTCAGCATAATATCTGGAACATGATCATTTCTTAAGAAATGTTAGCTGTCATCACTGACATCATCATCATATTATCACCACTGTTATTAACTCAACTAAGGATAAAAGCAACTCCAAAAATGTGAAGACCCTAGGGAAAAGGAAGTACACAACTGCTCTCAACTTCCTGGATTTCATGAGAGAGACAAAACAGCCCACAAGATGCATTATACCACCCTTCCCCTAGACTAGAGTTTATCAAAGTCTTTCATAGACGGAACCCTAACTATAGGGCATAAGAGACTATCCTCCAGAGGTACCTCTCCATGGGTCCAGCTTTTCAATATTTAATTGTCAGAAATTCATTCCATCATCTATTAATTTTTGTTATCATCCACCATTACCATAAGAAACAGTGGTACTTTTCCTCAAGAGACCACTGTGATGTTTTATATATGCATTAACTCTTCACAGTAACTCTATGGAGGTAGGTATACAAGGAAACATAAAGTAACTTGTCCAAGATCACCAGCTAAAAACTGTTGGACCTGGTGTGCCACTGTAGGTAGTCTGGCTCCAGAATACATGATCTATGGCGTGCCACCTCTCTGAGGTAAAACCTCACACCAAGCAGTGACATCCCAGCAGATGGGTCACGCTTTCATGAGGCTTCTGGCACACAGCCACATCCCCGCAGTCCATGTGAGGGGAATGGCCTGAGACCCCAGAACCTGTTTCAATTCGCTACGGTAAGACACTTTCTCAAAGGACAAATGCCCACCACACTCATGTGGCTAACTGGGCTCAAGCCAATGACAAGTTGTCTGCTGCTGGGAGATGATTAAAAATCTACCATTAAACTAAACTAGACTTAGAGAAGACCTTTTCTTAAGTAGTTTCTCAGCAGGGAATTTTATTTTCTTCTTGATGATCTTCTTAATAGCAAGAATGGCTAAACATTAGAAGAAGAAAGGAGAACCAAGGGCAAAGAGCTGAATATTTTCAGTGAGGTGGGAGGGACAGAGTGGGGAGAGAAGAGGAAAATTAAACAAGCAGCAATGAAGATGCATCAGTCTTTTATTCCTATACAATGATGCAGTCTGCCCACCCCCACCTCTCTCTGTCTTCTTCTCCAGGGGCACTAACAGTAACCCAGAGCTCATGAAAGTTTAAACAGACTGATCAATATGGACAGAATGGTGAATTGTTCATCTGCAAATTACCAAGCATGTTATGAATATTTAAGGAACTGAACTAAGAACAGAGAGAAGAAGAAGTCTAGGACTTCATTTTTTTTTTTTCTCTCTTTCAAAGAAAAAAAAGGAAGGAAGGAAGCCTATTGTTTCAGAAGGAAGGAAGGAAGGAAGGAAGGAAAAAGAAAAGAGAGAAAGTTGCCTATTGTTTCTGATCACCAAAAAATGAAGTCAAACTTTATTTGAAAATAAAAGTTTAAATATAAACAAATATTATCCAGCACCCCTACCTTTCCCAAGCCAGCAAGCTGAATCTGATTCAAGGCCACTCAAGATGGACACCTGCCTAGCACACACTGGGCATGCCCCTGAATAGGAATAAAGAGACATAGTAACAGTATTTCCTTTAGGGCTGCTATGAGGACCAACTACACAGCACATGTCAACATGTTTTACAGTTAACAGCACAGTAGATGTGAGCTAGGATGATCAGCATCCTCCACCACATGTCAAGCTCCTGCATCCTGCATCCTATCTTCCCTAAGCCCCCTCAATGCTTCAGCAGTATTTACTTGGCTCACAGTACCTATCAATGACATCCTTCTGCAGCTGTTTGTCAACCTCCACAACAACTCCGTGAGCTACTGAAAGGCAAGGTCTCTCTGACACTTGACTTCGCGTCTCCAGTTACCCCACACAGTCCATTGTACCAGTCAGACAGACGCAAATATCCAGCATGTGGGAATGTGAGCATGGCCCATACCTTTGTGACAGCACAGCAAGCGGCCCAGATATCCTCAGATGACTGCTCATGGTGGTTGAACTGAGGCTCCCATTTGGTAATTGGCTGGTCTGCAAAAGCCAAGAGCACCCCGCTCTGGTCCACCAGAGCTGCACGGACACTGCTTGTTCCAACATCCACGCCCACATAGTA
The DNA here is from genome assembly GCA_002564305.1 of Octomys mimax. Taxonomy (NCBI): domain Eukaryota; kingdom Metazoa; phylum Chordata; class Mammalia; order Rodentia; family Octodontidae; genus Octomys; species Octomys mimax. The sequence continues at coordinate 5,877 of NDGM011195145.1, forward strand.
GCTGCCTGGCTCCTGCTTGGCACAAGACATGACAGTCCCTCCACCTGTGGTAAACAAGGGTAAAAATCATGAAAAGACCAGAGAATCTGCAAAGATAGTCATAAAACATCTCAGAAATAGAAATAAGAGAAAGTGAAGCTACCCAACCATGGGCCACTTGTCATTGATTTTTCCAATAAAAGTTCTTTCGTGCACTGAACAGGTGGTTGGTGAACAAAACAGACACGGCATCAGACCCCGGACTTCATTCTTTGAAGGGAGGCAACTCAAGTGTTTATTTTTATAACTAACCAAGCTGTGATAAGTTTGATAAGAGCAAACAAAGGGTGGTAAGACATCATAGAATCTGGAAGCCAAGAGATGTATATTTTTCTCACTACACTCAAATGAATAAGACAACAGTCATAATAAGAGAACAGAATCTCATCTTTCCTGTCACTAATTCAGTCAATAATTACCTACTCTGTACTCATTTTGTGCCAGCAGTGTACAAGAGCACACATATCCTCTACTCCCCATGTGAGTCTAGAAGATGAGTGTCTTAAAATTTTTATTATACAAGTGATCAGAGTGAGACAGCAAGAAGTCCCTTTGTGTTTCATGCTAGATTTGCACTTATAAACAGTAAATACACATTATTATATGAACACAGATTATGCTGATGAGAAAATAGATCTGAGAAATGAAAGAACAACATTTAGAGGCTCTTTCAGCAAGTAGCTGTGCAATCCCATGACCTCGTAGGTTCTTTCTTTTCTTTTTAAAACTTGCAGGGGGTAAGTTTAGGAAAGGAAATATATTGCAGCAATGTCATGAAGTCACTACGACTGGGAAGGAGACCCAGAGGACACATGATCAGGAATTTGTCAAACAATCTGTTTTCCTTTCAGACTCTTGGTAACTTACAAGGAAATCTGACCAGAGAACATTCAGGAATTCTTTGGCTCTTGTGGCTGCTCTAATTCTCTTTGGTCAGATTAATCCACCTTACTCAGAAATCTAAGAGGCTGCCATTCTCCAGACTGCCCCTTTCAGAGAAAAAACAGACCCATGAAACAACTACCCCAGTGCATATGATATAACTCCCCAGGTGAGCTCGGGGCCTTCTTGGCACCCAGAGTCCAATTCAACCAGAACAACTTCTGCATCCCTCAACTTCAGTCATTTGGGGATTCTAAAATTAAAGTCAGCAACAGATGTTCAGTTACTGCTTCCTAGATAGTTATCCCAATTTTAATCTTCAAAGCTGTGGTGTGGTGGCATACGCCTATAATTCCAGTACTCTGGAGGCTGCATCAGAATACCTCATGTTCAAGGCCAACATAGTGAGTTCAAGGCCAGCCTGAACTGCATAGCAAGACTATACCTCAAAAAACTAAAATAATTTTTAAAACAAAGGTAGGAAGAAAGAAAAAGAAAAGATTCAAAGTAATTGCTTCTGATTTAATCACAATAATTTCACAACTGTGTTTTTTGCCCCTGTGGCTCCACAGATCTCTGGCAGGCACAAGAGGGAAAAAAAAGATGGTATAATGTCAACATTTACTTCCTCTACCTGGGCTGAGAGATAATCTATCAGCCCCAGCCCTTGAAAATCACTGTTTTTGGCCCTTGAGAAGATCCACATGACCATGTGCATCGTACATTTCTTTAATCCCAGAGATACCTTTTTCCACACCCATACTTAATGACAATTTAAATAAAACAGATAAAAACAGTGCAGCTTAGTTCAAAACAAACATTACCGCTGTCCACCCTCCTCTACCTTCTGCCTGCAGACCCTCTGGTGGACACTTCTCAAAACAACAAAACACCACTGGCTTTGGGTATGACCAGACCTGAGGCCCTAAGCACACCATATCACCTCCCCCAGGAGCTCCTGCTCAGCAGTCTGACAGTCCTGCTCTTATGGCATGAGGTCTAGAGAGCTGCACAGTTCCCACAGTGCACAGGAACTGGCTCTGAGCAAGTTTCTTGTTCTCCTCTACCCCAACTCTTTCTTCTCCTCACAGTCTGGTTGACTATGGACTTACACTGAAAGAACCAGCCAGCCACCATCACTTTGAGGGAAGATTTCCCTTCCTTTTTCTGTTCTTTGCAAAAAAAGTACTGTGTCCCTACTTTCATTTAAAGCTTTCAAGGACCGGACAAATTGCTCAGCAGATTAAAGTGCCTGCAAGCAGTCGCAAGGGCCTGTAGTTACGGCCCCGCGCCCAAGGTGCGCTGAGACAGCAATTGAGACTAGTCAAGATGGCGCACTCCTATAATCCCAGCTCTTGGGAAGCAATGAACAGGCAGATTACTATGAGCCCGATCTAGTAGTGAGACCCTAAACACCCTGTAGACCCTTCTGTAAAAATATAAAACAAAATAGAAAATAAATAAAGCTTTCAACTGTGGCTACACCAAAGACCAAGCCCAGGTCTTCACCCCAGGCAACTCAGCACCCATAACACCTGTGCCCTGGACAAGCCACCTACCAACTCCAAGATCACTCTGTGTCTTTGCTTCCCCTCAGAAAGGTATATCAGAGGCATTGACAACCAAGCAACTAGACAGGACAAATCCCAAGAAAAGGAGGTAACCCAGGAGGATCTGCAGTACCAGACAGAACTGGCAAACAGGGCCAGCAACACTAACCCAAGAAAATGCTCACCCACAAAAAGTCCACAGCTATTAGAAACTACAAAAACAGCTTGGGGCTAGGTATGGTTGTGCATACCTATAATACCAGCACTTTGGTGGCTGAGTTACTGTCTCGAATTTAAGGCCAGCATGAACTACATAGTAAATTCAAAGCCATCCTGAACTACATAGTAAGACCTTGTCTCAAAAAACAAAAAAAAAGGAAAAAAAAAATTAAAAATTGTGTAGTTTGAGGTTTTACACCAAAAATATCTCCTTCATGGCATAGAAGGGTAAGAGAAAAAAATCCAGGCCAGTGCCTAAAATATTAGAGAGGGCTAAATCGGAGGGTTTGAAAGGAGGGGATGAGAATGGGAAGAAAAAAAAAGGAATCAAGATAAGTCATGTACAGGCCATGTTGAATCCTGCCCCCCACCACCACATACACATACACACTCTCATGGCAGTCAGCTATGCCTCAGACAATTTTGGGGCCTCAGTGAGCCACCACCTCCCCATCCCAGAAGCAGGGCTGAGAGCTGATGAACTTTGAGAGCTTTGAAACTGTCAAAACGAGAGTACAAGGCAAACTCAGCCTTTCAATCCACCCAGAACAAGTCCAGGTGACAAGGACAGAGAAGAATTTGGAAGTCACATACCTGAAATTTCTGAAATGACAGCAACTGAAGTAAAGAAACAACTCCACCTGACTATAGAAGAAATCAGATCACAAATATTCTCTCAGGTAAAAAATAACAGAGGATATAAGTGCCTACTTAAACAAAGCAGTCAGGCTCAAGATGCTCTGGTTCTAACCCAGTTTCTCATAGGAAACCAGAAATGCCCTCAAGGCATCTTCAGGCCGCCAAAAAAAAAAAAAAATCCTTCTAGAATTAAANAAATGCCCTCAAGGCATCTTCAGGCCGCCAAAAAAAAAAAAAAAAATCCTTCTAGAATTAAAATGCATGAAACATATTCAAAAACATACCCAGGAAATTAATAATTACAATATAAGATGGCAAACTGCTTGACCAAAACTAAGGATAGACTTTCAGACCTTCAAGGCAGCACTATAGCTAGTGATTAAAAAAGGAAAGATCTGGGCCGGGGAGATGGCTTAGTAGAATAAGTGCTTCCCTGCCAAGCACAAGGGTCTGAGTTCAATCCCTGGTTCCACCAAAAAAAAAAGGAAAGATCTGTTAAAAATCAGAAGGAAGGGCTGGTGAGATGGCTCAGTGGTCTAAAGCACCTACTTAGAACAAGCTTAGCAAAGCACAAGGACCACAGTTCAATCCCCCAGCACCACATGCCAGCCAGCCTTGCCCCCTGGTGGGCTGAGGTGGCCATACACTCACACACACACAGATAAATAAATAAATAAAATTTTTTTTAAAAATCAGAAGGAACCAGGAAATAACAATTCAACAAATGCAAGCTAATATGTTATATAATATATATAATATGAAATATGTATTATATATCATACATCGTATATCATATAATGTAATATATTACATTTAATGTATATATAACATGCAATATAATATGTAATGCATATTATATAACATGTAATATATATTATATGACATATATATATATATATATATATATAACACATATATATGACTGATAGGTATCAACGAAACAGCAGGAGTCAACACAAATGCCATAAAAAGACTATAGAAGTAGTAGCAAAAAATTTCCCAAGCATAGGAAAAGAATCTGACATACAAATAAGTGAGGCAGCTGGGGAGATGGCTCAGTGAAATAACCGCTTCCCTGGCAAACACAAGGGCCTGAGTTCAATCCCCGGTTCCACCAAAAAAAAAAAAAAAGTGTTTCTTTGAGCCGGAGAGATGGCTCAGTGGAATAAGCACTTCCTTGGCAAGTGCAAGGGCCTGAGTTCAATC
>NDGM011195157.1:0-13241 GCA_002564305.1 Octomys mimax
AAGAGAGCAGGAAGGTTGACAGCACAATGCCTTCAACGAGTCTACAGGTTTCTGCCCGAAGCCAAGTGAAACTATGAACCAAAATAAATCTTTCCTTTTTTTAATTGATTTTCCTCAGGTATTTTGTCAGAGTGATGGAAAGCTAACTCCCCCAGGTTTGTGGACACTATCAGGAAAGCAAAACAGCAAAACTCTGCCATCCTGGGCTTCTTGTTCTAGTGAGGAGCCAGGGAAAGACAACAGACACAAATGTGCTAAGAGTACAGTAGATGATAGCTGATGCTATGGAGAAAAATGTAGCATGAGGGGCCAAGTAGGGTGTCCAGGGAAAGTTCTCTAGAAGGTGATGTCTAAATAAACAGTGACTGAAAAGTGAGCAAACCAGGCAGATGTGGATGTAGAGGCCCTATCAAACAGAGAGGACAGAAAATTCTAGGTCCTACCTCAAGATTTACTGATTATACCCAGAGCAGTGAACCTTTGCCCAATTACCTGCCTATCAGCACTTTTTAAAAACCATGAAATGTACCATTACTGAATAAGTCACTTATTTTTTCATTTTACCTTTCTAGAAAAATCTTAAAACGTGAGCTTTAGTACCATTATATATGAAAGACAGGACCTGTGAATCAATCTTGTGTGAGGCAGCTCTTTATCACTGTGCTGAAAGGTGTGCATGGCTCGTGGCTTCTGAGGTCTGAGGCCAGCCCTTTCCAATGCTTGTGTAACCTAGTGATAAGTATAGCACATTGCTGACCCATTTATTTCTCCAGACCCCACTTCTGAATACCCCTGCATTGCTATTTAAGCCCACGATGTATGAGTGAGTCTTTCCAGACACTTTCCATTTGTACCACAGTTGGCCTATCTTCTGAAGTTCTCTTCAGACCCTAAGATCAGAATTAATCGCACTTCCCCTTGGTACTGCCAGAGAGACATAATATCACATGCACATATAGCAAGTTTTGTACGTAGCTATTATTCAGAACCAGAACTGAATATGAGCACAAAAAATAAAGACAACATAGAAATACCTTAGCTCACCAAAATGAAAATAAAAAAGATTATCTAATGTCCATTTTTATCATATTATCTTCAGTGTAATGTAGATACATGAGAAAAGATTCTGTTTTAATTATGTCAGTATCTTCAATCTCCAAGCTCTCTGATTTGTTCCTTTTATTCCATTTTTTTGTTTCCTAAGTTGTTTATTCAACAGCCCTAGGGAACATTTACTCAGTTTCAGAATGCACAATTGCTAGGGCACAGAGGTGATTAGAAGAACTTGGTGTGGTGCAACACCTATGGTCTCCCAGGGACTGGGCCAGAACTGCACTCAGGGACCCAAGGGAGGTCATGCTGTGGGGAGAAGAGCCAGGGAAGCCTCTGGCACAGTGAAGCTGCCTGTGGAAACTGAGGCCAGAGGGAGCTGCACAGCTCCCAGGTAGACCAGCATCTCCAGGCAGAAGCCATATTGCCATTGGGGAATTTGGGAATTTGGGGAGTTTTACTACTCATCACTGACTGGGGGACAACTCTTGCCTGCTGCGAATGAAGGCCAGAGGTGCTGCACATCCTGCTATGCTTGGGTTAATCGTGTGCAACAGCGAACCCTCCTGCCTCTAGCATGACATTCGAATGTCCCCCCAGACATTAGTGTAGGTGATCCAGTTATAATGACCCAAGCCTAACACCTAATTCACATCACACAGGAATACAAGGCATGTACTGCACAGTCTTCACAAAAACTGCATTTTTAGCTGCATGACTCCTATGTGAGTCAGAGGAATAGTGTGTTTTACTCTCTTCAAAACTTTGTGCTGCTGACTGTCGAAGCTTTTAGTGGTTGTTTTTTTTCAACATAATGCACCCTCATCAGTCTTAATTTTTATACCTGTCAATCCCCAGTGATTCTAGGAAAACTTTTAGTTATTTTGTTATACCTTTGAGTATAGTTGTCTGCAACCATTTACATAAAAAGTAATATTTTATTTAGTTTGACTTACCTTCTTATTACATTTAAATAATTACATAGAATTTTTAAAATATACAAGTATACTATAACATAGTACATGTTACATACACCATTACAGGGCAGGTTCCCTTTGCTCCTCAGTATATGACCAGAGGGAGTCACACCTGAAAGCTGAGAGCCAGTAAGGCCGGCAACATAAGAGAGAGCAATCTACAGATTTGGAAGCTGTGGGGTGAAGCCAAGGTTTTGCAGCTCTAGCAAGTGCCCAGGTGATGCTACTGGGGTGTGGACCTCACCTTGAGAAGCAAAAGTTGAAGTGGATGGACATGCAGGAGCAGATGTTGGGAAGCTCAGAGGGCTTTTCTGGAAAGCAGCCACCTACTTGTACAATCAAAATACAAAGGGTCAAGTGCTCTACCCTGGGAGGTGAAGTAAGAGGAGGCAGCTTAGGGCTTGCAGGGTGTTGTCTACCTTCTTGGACTTTCATGTCATAGACAGTAGTGAAGCCCACAAGGTTTTAAGTGGGACTGTGTATTGTTAGGACTCTACATCCCTCAAGATGGTTCTGCTGAATGCAGGGGACCCAGTGAGGAGAATTTTACAATTATGTTGCCAAGAAGTCATGAGGACCTCAATGAAGGAAGCCACAATAGAATGGGAAGAAGAGGAAAAGCTTTGTTTTTGAGAGTAAGATTTTCTGAGATGTGGTGACTGATTGGAGGAGGGGGTGAGGGAAGAAGATCAAGGGTGAATTGTAAGTTCTTGGCTTGGGAAATGGAAGAGGTGTGACGTCATTAACAGAGGACATCGCACTTGGTGACGAAGGTCAGAGAAGTTTGTTTTCAGATACGTGAATTCAGTGTGCTTTTCCTATCAGAAAACAGACATTCAATTGGAGTTGAATTGCTGTGAGAACTCGAATCAGGATTGTGCTGTGCTTCACTGTAGCACAAATCAGTCACCTAGGTATGTTCACTTGCCAAGCTCCTATGAGCTTGCAAGAGAAGAATGGAGGGGAACATGGGCAAAATCCCAGTCTCTCTCTCTCTCTCCTTCCTTTCCCCCTCCCTCCCCTCTCTCTCTCTTCCTCTCTCCCCTCCATCTTCTCCCTCCTTTCTCGCTCCCCTTCTCCTTCACACAACAACCCTACCCAGACTTCTGTCTTTGCTGTGCCCCACTTTACAGATGTAACCTGGTAGTGAATTTGAGGTGGTTCTGTGAAATTCAGGCTTAGTGTTCCCACTCCTGTATTTAGCTGTGCCAAACTCCATGAACATCATGAGGAGCTAGTCTTTGTTCTGTGCTAGAGGTTGTGTCCTTGTCTGCAATTTTAAGCTATTTTGTCTCATTCCATATTCATAGTAATTTTCTCAAGAAACTTCAAACATGAGGAAGCTGAGCCATACTGAGTTTGGATAATTTAGCTAAGGTCACACAGAGGGAAAGAAAGATTAATTTAATGATGATCATACTTCTTTTCTTACCCATTGTGGATTTCATTTGTCCTACCCCTTCCCAGTATAAGACGCTGAGATAATAGCTGCCCCTCTAACACACTATGCTGCTTGAACCTTTGTGCAAACCTAATGCTGCTGCCTGGCGTCCTATCTGGGCATCCAGTGTCACCTGTTCAGCCTGGTGTTCTGTCACAATCCTCTCAGAGCTCCCTGAGTCTACAAAGACTTTTCCAAGCTTCCTGGCCTTTCCCTTCCCATGCAGCATGAGGCAATGTAATGTGTATTTAAGAGTTTTGCCCCACCCCAAGCTGTAGGCTCCTGAACACTTAGGCAGGCCTTAGGCTCTCCTTCTGCTCCTGGGTCTGGTGCACATGATTATCCAGTAAATTTTATTGAACTAAATTGGTGTACATAGTTCATTGGTGCATCTGCTGAAAATACCACTGGTTGTAATAGAACCTGGGAAGTATGAACCAGTGTTTAAAAAAAGTAGGTGTTAGCAATAGGCTAAAAAAGAAGCTTGAGAAATCAATCTTTTAACACTTTATTTGTGTAATAACCTTGTATTAGAGGTTGGTTATCTATTTTTACTGGAAATGAACAAAATAGCTAGGTCTCCAGCAGTGTTCTAGGCCTAGGCTGTGGGATATATGAACAGTAGGCCATCAAGGTACAGGAGGTCTAATCCCAACAGGGAGATATGTGAGAACCCTGGATGAGCTGCTTCTAGACTCCATGAGAGAAATAAACTACTGTCTTCTTTTCATCATTATTTATTTACTGGACTTAAGATCCTTTATGAAATATACTTTCAGAGTAGTTGTTCATATTACCAGAGATAAGCATGCAAAATTTGTTTTAAAACATTAAATATTTAACTGCTCCTTTCAATAAACCAACAAAAGCTAGCAGTACACTTTTCTTAGCTATCATGTTTATGTGTGTGTGTGTGTGTGTGTGTGTGTGTGTGTGTATTTCCTTCATTCTTTCTTTCTTTTCTTCCTCAACTATTCAGAAGACAACAATACACATTTTAACAACCATTGTTGAATTCATATTGTCTTGTTTTTGAAATTCTGTATCATTTGTGTTTTTATTTTTTTATTTTAAAATAAAAAATACAAAAATAAAGTACATTTTCATTTATAATTTAAGCATAGAATGAGACATATTTATAGGCTATAGAGTGACATTTAAATATATGTATGTAGCGCTAACCAAATAGCTCAGTGGAGTAAAGTGCCTGCTTAGGCAGACACAGTGGCCAGGGTTCAATTCCCAGGGCACACTGAGATGGCAATTGAGACTGGTTGTGGTGCCTCATGCCTGTAATCCCAGCACTTGGGAGGCTGAACACAGGTGGATCACTAAGAGTTCAATCTATGTAGTGAGACCCTGTAGACCCTGTACTAAAATATAAATAAATGTATACAATGAGGAATTATCAGATCAGGATAATTAGTACATTTATACTCAGACATATATACTCTCCTTATTCTGGGAAATTTGAAACCTTCTACTATCTCGAAATATTCAATCAATTACTGTCAACCATGGTTAGCCAACTATACTTCATGTTATATGTACTATACTATACTAAACATTAGCAGTTATTTCTCCTATCAAACATTACCTTGTATCCATTAGCAGTCATTGCTCCATCCTCCCTTCCCTCTACCTTTCCAAGACTATGCTGCACACTATTCTCTACATCTTTCCTGTCCACCTCTTAGCTCCCACATATGGAACATGTGCTGTTGATCTTTTTTTGTGCCTGACTTATTGCACTTACCATGTCTTCCAGTTCCACGTATGTTGTACATATGACACATAGATAGGACCATCCATCTTGGCCACTTTTTAGAAATGTAGGCAGGCTGTGCCTCTCAGTGTAGGTGGACTAGGTGTTCCCCAGGTGGACACAGGTAATTCCACCTACCTCAGAAAACCGAGACGGTAACACTTTTGGAGGCAGCTGCCTGGCTGCTTCACCTAGTGCCACATCCATCAGGTCTAAAGACATCCCCATGAAGCAAAAGCCCTTTCTCCACTGAATAAAGTCTTTCTGGTTCAGGGAAGGCTAAGAAAGACAGACAAGCAGGTGCTGTGTGCTCAGTTCTTGACTTGTATAGCCATAGGGCATCTCAAGCTCTACTCTGTCTCAGCCATGACCCCAATGTTCCCTGGCAATCTGCCTTGACCATTGGTGAAATAGCCACTGCTTGTCCTCTCATCCTGGCCCTTTGAACAAACAAAGCACCTTTAGTCAAGCACCTTGCTCCACCCTCAAACTCAATCTAATTTAAGTCAGTGTTATTTTAGAATTTTCTTTTACTAACCTATAAAGTTGTGCAGAACTGTTTTGTTATTATTGTTGTTCATACTTGATAAATAAAACTGAGGCTATGAAAAAATACTAAGTATAATCACTTATATCCTTCAAAACTAAACAAAAAATCCTGAATTATACAAATAAAAGATAGACATACAACCTATACTAAGATATAAAACAAAAGTTATCATAAACAAGCATGAATACAAATAATAGACTTGGTGAATTAAATTAGAAATAATCAGAGATAGGATTATGATACAAAGAACAATTATAAATTGAAGAGAAAAATCAAACATTTCCCCAGAAATGAAGGCACAATAAACAACGAGAATGAACAAATAATTCAAAAAAGAAATTAATCCAAATAACTAAAAAGTATATATGAAAGGTTGCTTAAATTCGTTAGTAGGGAAATAAAATTAAAGGAATAATGGCATATTTCGTACATATTAGAGTGTCAAAAATGAAAAAAAAAAGAGAATACCTATTACTATCAGTGATGCCAGAAAAAAATGTGTTTCCATGCATGATTGCTTAGATTGTTAATCGTTACTTCCTCTTTGAAAAGTCATCTGTCATCTTTTATAATTTTAAGTACATATTTTCTGTGACTTAAAATTCCTTCCCCTGAGATACAATCCCAAGTAAATGAGATCATGAGTAATGACACATACATAATGATGCGGACTACAACATTTTTCATAATGGAGACTTTGACAGGAAAATTACTGAATAAATTATGATACATATGGTATGATATGGGATATCATACAGCCATTAAAATAATAAATTAGGATTGTATCAGTTAATTTGGCAGGTTATCAGTAAGGCATTTTTAAATAAGAAAGAGCTGCAGTATACAATTTATCTAATTTTATTAAACAGTGCTCAATAATGTGCAATGTGGTGGCGTGTTCACCTGAGCATAGTAGCACAGAAAAAATATGGACAAATGTAAATTATTAACCTGGATTTGGCATGGGATTGGTATTAGTCAGGAGGATGACGGTGACTCGGGGGCAGAGGGCTGTAGTATCTGACACAGACTAGAAGGAGGACAAAGATAGCTTCAAAAAATTGAGTTTTAAAATATGTTGTACATGCTTATATGTAAATTAATTATATGTTATGTGTATATTACATAACATATGTATTACATGTATATTTATATTTTATTGCATATATATTTATAGTTATATATTGCATGTATATTTATAAAAGTATATACCTAATTCTAACCCTAATTTATATTGACCAGTATCTTATTTCATTTTCAGATTATTTTATTATATGAAAATGCATTATAAGAAGAAGAGAAAATATGATTTTAAAAGTAACTTGTAAAGAATCTGTAATTCCACTGCCCAGAGGGAGCTACACTGGCACTTTTATTAATACATATGATTTTTAAATATATGGCATATATCGTTTTGCCATTCATTCTCATTTAAGCTTCACAAACATCTTTAGTTATTGTCAGAAGCACACAATCTGATTTCTTAAAATATTTAAAAGTCACTTGATGTCCACCCATCCAGTCCCATCGCCAGTGTTCTTGTCCTTAATTTACACTAATAATATTGGAATGACCAGAAGATGAGCATACGGAAGTGAGCAGGAAGAAAGTCCTGTTCCTTTCTTGTAAGTCTGTGGCAGATCTGATGGGAAGCTACCCCTCTCTCCTCCCTCTACCCCGAATATATGCTGATATATTTCATAATATTGAGCCTGTATCTCAGGAACAGGACAGAATAACCACTGTTACGAATTATGCTTCAAAGGATCATATAAATTCTTTGACTCTTGAATGATCCACTAATATCTGTGCAGCCGATGCAGCGTATCATTTTCTCTGTGACAATTATGGTAGCACAAATTCAGATTTGACTCTTGGTTCTGCATATTAGAGTCAAGTAGATTTTAAGTGGAATGATTTGCTATCACCAGTATTGAAGAAATCTTTAGAAGGGCTTCTAAGTTGGTGAGAGTTAATTTTCTTGTCACATCAATAGCCTGTGGAATTTGATCATTTTGAATACAGCAACTATTGATAGAATTTAGTTGTTGCTGCTGGACCCACCCCTGGGGGGCACACTGGGCCTGAGGCAAACACCCAGATGGTGGCACACACCTGTAATTCCAGTGCTGGGGAGGGTGAAAACAGGAGGATCACTATGAGTCTGAGCTGCATAGTGAAACCCTGCACCAAATACATAAAATGAAAAAAAAAAGAATGTAGTTTTTACCTGATTTTTTAGGGCACTATTCATTTGATACCTAAGACTGTATTTTAATCCTTATTCTTTATTCAATCCAAAGAAGAAGTCATCTTGCCTCATTCCAGGGATTGTAAAAATACCTAGGCCAAATCTGAATTTCCAGCTGTCTGCTCTGCACATTTGGAAGCTACGAAGTACCACCTAAGCCATCTCATGATTCTGATCCCCTTTGTTTTGCATGCAGAACCCAAAACCACAGCAGCGTTTTCCCACCATCTCCACCACCCGCACAAACACCTCCCTTTGCTCCCTGCCATCTGCTCTCAGCCTGCTGGTACATGTCTCTTCTAACCAGTCAGAAATAGAAAGAGGCTTATGGCTCTCATCAACTGCTTGTCATGTATTCTAGTTTAAGCCCCTCTGAAGACCAGTCTAGTTAGTTTCCTCAGTATTTGAATATTCAAAGTCCCTGGAGCTCATTAAATGTAAGTTAAATTTCTTGTGTGCGTTAACTGGATTGAATCTCTTAAAAATGTCCTAACACAACAACACAACCTTTTTCTCAGGCTCTGAGAACACCAAAAAATGGCTTGCAGTCTTCCAAAGGCTGCAAGTAAAGTGCTTTAATGTCCATTTCCTACAAACCAATGGCAAGCCAGCATAACATTTCTCTTGCTTTATTGCCTATTGTGTAGGATTTCTGTGAGGTTATTGCTAATTGTCAGTATATTCATTCTAATTAAAACCATTCTTATAATAAGTAACAAAGATCATCTCAATTAGACTGCTACACTGAATCAACTTAGTATAACTGGTTAGTCACAATTTTGCAATACTTGCTCCAGTATTTATTATTTATCTTTCTGCCTTTAAAACTGCTTTAATAATTTTCAGAATAGGTGCATCTGTACTATTTTCTTCAAAGGGAAATGATGAATTAGTTGGTTTGGAGGAACAGACATACAGAATAGTTATATGAGCTGTCTACAACTCAAAGTGTTTCCTTTTTTTCCATTACTTTACAAAATTTATTTTAAATACAGTTCAGAAAGTCCTTTGCTCCTGAGGGACATTTTCTGATTTTGCCAACAGCTTTCAAGTCTGGGAAAAGTGACTCAAAGTCAAAGACCTAGACTGACAATTCTCTTTTGATAACAATTTGTTAGCTGTTTGCTTCACATAGACATTTGAAGAAAGAACATTTCCTGCATGTTAGAGGAGACATCCATACATTTCTTTGGATTAATAGGATATTTTTTAAAAAGAACTTATGCCTTTAGGGCCAATACATTAAATGTTAGAATTATGAGCTAATGATCATATATATGATTGGATACTAAAACAGATTTTGAGATTCAACATTCTAAGCTCAAATCTTGCCTCCAAAAAATTTTAGCCTGTCAGTTCTGCCTCTTTTTCCACATTTATAAAATGAAAATAATAAAACCTGCTTTATAAGGTTGCTACAAGGGTACATGAAGTCACATAAGCAGCATAATTAGAACAGTGCTTGGAAAGTATTATGCTATTAGTAAATATTTTTGCAGTATTAACATAATAATCTAAATAAAGTATAGATGGTTGCTATTAACTATCCTTTTGGCAACATGAAGCATATTGGCATCCTTAATTTAATTGCCTAAACTTACTAAGACAGGTAGCACCAATTCTCAAGTCTCCAAAATTCATGCCAGTGCAGGAGATATTGGTACTTCTCTTATTAATATTTCTTTCCTGTTTAAAAATAATTTATTTGTCTCTGGTGACAGAGGGAAGCCCAAGGGGTGAGGCCTTATCTGTGCACTTCCAGTCATCCCGCAGCTTCAGAGTATGGCCCTGGGCCACAGAGGCAGGGCGCCCCAGCAGGGTCTTCCAACACTGCAGTACCTGGTAGTTCTATCCTTCTCTAAGGGTCTCCTGAAGGAGATTAGAAATTCCATCGTGTGAGACTTAAAGCTGTTCAAGTACCCTAATGGGAAGACTTTGAGGAGGGACTACGGTGCTTTCTTCCTCCCCAGCTTGGGGCCCCAGGGTGCTTGTGCACCCCACATCCCAAGGCAGTGCTGGAGGAAGGGCAAGCCAGGCCAAGCATTCTTTATTGGGCCAAGACCAGAAATCCGTGGGTCTTGAGGACCTCTGTGAACTTGCTGATTTTCTTCTCCACATTCTTCTCAGCCTGTTTCTGTAGCTTCATGATCTGCTTCTTCTTCCTGTAATGGATCTTGGCCTTCTCCTTTCTCTTCCCCTCTAGAGTGGCTGTCGCTGCCTGGTACTTCCAGCCAATCTTGTAAGCCAGGTGGCCCAGGTAGGCGAATTTCCTCGTTGGCTTCAGATGCACAACCTTGAGGGCAGCAGGAACCACCACCTGCTTTTTCTTGTCATAGGGTGATGGTATCCCATCAAACATCTTGAGGCGGTCCAGGGCAGCCTGGCCTGCTTGGTCTTGTGGGGCAGCATCCCTCGAACAGTTCGCCAGAAGATGCGGCTGGGGGCCCGGAAGTGAAAGGGGCCGCAGCATGGGTTGGTGTTCATCCGCTTGTGGAGGAAGGCCAAGTACGTCAACTTGTTTCTGTAGAAGTTGCCAGAAATGTTGGTATAACCACCACCTTGTGGCCTGGCAGTACCTGCTTGGTGACAATAGCAGCCAGGTGGCCCAGGAGATGGCCTGGCCATCCAGCACCAGGACTTGCTCCTCCGCCATCTTCAGCAGACGCCGGGGAAAGTCTTATTAATATTTCATTGGCCAGGTTTCCCATTGATGGGACAAAATACCTAACATGCACAATTTAAACAGAAGAGGTTTATTTTGGCTCATAGTTCAGAGATTTTAATTCATGGCTGGCTCCAAGACAGGCACATCGTATCAGAAAGGGGAGGTGGAGCAATTCTACTCATTTCAAGGTGGCTGGGAAGCAGCACCAGGGCAAGGGCCAAGAGGAAGGGCTGGATACAAGTTATGGTTTCCCAGGGCATCACTACCTCCCTTTTCCTCTCTCCCCCTCCATTCCCCTCTCTCTTTCCCTCCATAACCTACCAAGGCACAGCAGGAAGGGTGTGCTTCATTAATCTGCTATGAAACTCTCAAGGTTGTCAAGTTGACAATCAAGATTAGCCATTGTAATGAGCAACAGGGAAAGAGAACAAAAAGAGTAAGGGGTCCAAGAAACCAGAAAGTGCCAAATAATGTTGGATATTATAGAGAATGAGTAGGAGCAGAAGTTCGCCACTAGGATTTGTCTTTAGATGAGCACAGTGAAAAAGAGTTTCTGTCTTGTGATGGTAGAAAAAGCTAAACTGCAAAGAGCTAGTTTGTGGGAAGGGAACAGAATTTTGGAGCATCAACTCTATCACCTGGAGTCCTAATCCTTTTTTATTTAATGTGGAGTTCTAATTCTAATGACCATTTTCAGGGACACTTCAAGTAATTAATAATTTGTAAAACATCATATATATATATATATACATATATATATATATATATATATAAAATTCAATTCTACTTTTTAACTTTTCTACTTTGAGATAAATCTGCCTAAAGATTCTGCTTTTATAGAAACCTCAGCTGTACATAAATAAATAAAGTGCAGGTATTTTAGTGGTTAGGAAGTAGTAAATCACTGCATAAATCTTTGTTTTTTTTTTTTCGAACTGGGGATTGAACTCAGGCCCTTGTGTTTGCCAGGGAAGCACTTATTCTACTGAGCCATCTCCCCGGCCCAATCACTGCATAAAGACTAAGCAGGAGTCTTACTTTCCAAGTTAAGGCATGTAACAGTGTCATACTAGCAGTATGAATATTAGGCGAAATCAGCATATTTTGAACACCTGTTGTGCCACTGAAGAGCATCCTGCAGAGTTCTCAGGCTTGTAGCATTCTCTGGCCCTTGCAAATCAAATGTGTTTCATGTTCTGCTTTGAGACATATATCCCAGCTTGTTTAGAATCATTTATGTGCTCAGTCATTCTTCCTTTCCTCCATAGACATTGGATAAAACTATTCTCATTTTCTAACACTTTGTCTCCAATTTCAGTAGTGACAGAGGGATGCTGGGGGGTTTTTTACTCAAAAGAATATTAATATTTTTCTTATTATTTGCATTATAGCATCCCAGAAATGTAAGGCTTTGAAAGTAATAAACTCCCTCAGTGAAGAACTCGAGGGAATCTAATCAAATATGAAACCATGATGAAAAACATTGGAGTTACTAACATGAATATAATTTAGCTCTTATAACAATTTACTTTGTTGTTTCAGTTTCTGAATATAGTAAGATACTTAGATGCCCAAGCTGTATAAAGTTCTACAACTGAGTCCTAGCCCAGGCCCAGTGAGTGTGTGGGAGAGCTTCCAGCTGTGCTGTGCTGGTGGGACCTATTACTGTTCCCAGCCCAGGCACAGCATGGGTGAGACCCTGTTCCACCCTGTTGGGACACGCCCCACCACTCCGCAGACCTCCCCCACCCTGCCCGCACAGTAGGAATTTCTGCTTCGTTCCAGGAATTCCCAGACCCAGTCCTAAGCCAGGCCCAATGAGTATGTGGGAGAGCTTCCAGCTACCCTGCGCTGGCAGGACCTATTACTGGTCCCAGCCCAGGCGCAGAGTGGGTGAGACTCTCTTCCACCCCCTTGGGACACCCCACACCACTCCCCAGCACCTCCCCCACCCCACCCACACAGTAGGAATTTCTGCCACGTTCCGGGAACCCACAGGCCCAGTCCTAGCCCAGGTCCCATGAGTGGGTGGGAGAGCCTTCAGCTACCCTGTGCCAGGGGGACGTATTACTGGTCCCAGCCCAGGCACAGCATGGGTGAGACTCTCTTCCACCCCCTTGGGACATCCCCAACCACTCCGCAGCACCTCCCCCACCCTGCCAGACCAGTAGGAATTTCTGCCACATTCCGGGAACCCACAGACCCAGTATTAGCCCAAGCCTGATCTGCACCTGACCTTCAGTACTTGCTAAGGCTATAACTACAATGAAGATCTACAACAAAGGTCAGAAGACAGTGTTACACAAAGTGATGAGAAAGAAAAAAAATGCAACCTCAGAACCCAAACCCACCCATAACAAGTGCAGAGGACAATAACATAGAAAAAATTGGGAATCACACAGCTGAAAGAATTGAATCAATGGCTTCTGAAATAAAGAAACAGCTGGAGAAAGGTATACAGGAACAAAGATTGAAAATAAAAAAAAGAAATCCCTGAATTAATAACATCTGCATTAAAGAATAAAATGCAGAAACATATGGA
>NDGM011195158.1:0-22344 GCA_002564305.1 Octomys mimax
ATACACTTTCTCTC
Organism: Octomys mimax; assembly: GCA_002564305.1. NCBI lineage: Eukaryota > Metazoa > Chordata > Mammalia > Rodentia > Octodontidae > Octomys > Octomys mimax. The sequence continues at coordinate 15 of NDGM011195158.1, forward strand.
TCTCTCCTCTCTGTCTCTCTAAATAAATAAATAAATAAATGTTTAAAAAGATCACTGTTCAAGTCAGAAGTTGTATGAGAAAGAAGCTGAATGAAACAGTATTTGTTTTAGTAAACTTTAGCCAGAGATCCTCTCTAACTGAACATCAGATGTTTTTTACTGAAGGTAAGTATGGGAAGACCACTGGTACCGATATAACCTTATTGTTTATCAGACTTCATACTGTAGAAAAACCATAATGGGTGCAGAGTCCGAGAACGCCTTTGTCAGTATCAATTCCTCAATTCCTTAATTAAATCCACACTAGGAAAAAAAAAAACAAAAACCCTATACATGGAAGAAATAAGAGAAAGACCATAGGAAACATAAATTCTCAGGCACTTGTACAGGAGACAAGTTGTAGAAACAGAGAAAATTAAGTCGTCGTGGGAATTCCTCCAGTTAACGTGCGTCTGCCACACTGCAGAGAAATCAGACGTAAACAGCGCAGTGTTCGTGAGAGCGATCTTGCTAAATCTCAGAGTTATACAACAACATGAAGGACCTAGGAATTCTGTGTAAATCTTTGCAGTGGTGTTATTTGTAATTAGTAATACCACTGCAAGGTACAGGGGAGGAGACAAACATAAATATTTCTTACAGAAATAGCTTGCAGTTTGAGTCCTACATAGATATTCTTTTTAGCTAGCAGAGGTGTCAGAATATTTAGCCACGCAGTGGACACAATAAATGTTATAATGTTAAAAATCAAAGCTGCAAAAGAATTGTTAATTTTTTTAGTTTTTAGGGAAGTGTCTACAGGGTGTTTAGGGTCTCACTACTAGATTGGACTCGCAGTGATCATCCTGTTTTCAGCCTCCCAAGAGCTGGGATTACAGGCACACGCCACTATGCCCAGTCTCAATCACTGTCTCAGGGTAGCCTGGGGCAGGGCCTGCATGGCAAGCCTAGGGATAGAATCCCCAGCCCCTGCTTGCAGGCTCTTTAGTCCCCTGAGCTATTGGGCTGGCCCTAATTTATTTATTTATTTATTTATTTATTTTCAGTACAGGGGATTGAACTCAGGACCTTGTATGTGCCAGGAAAGTGCTTATTCTACTGAGCTACCTCATTGGCCTTCCAGCCCTAACTTTTTGGTTAAGTAGGGTGTGTTTTCAATATAAATAAATGTCATCATTCGGAGAGTTAGTGCAATAAAGTGTAAACTATTTAAATGACTTTTACATCAATTAAATGGTGAAATTGTGTTAATTTGAACATACTAGATTAAATACAATGTATTACTGAAGACAAAAGATAAATTTCCTTGTTTCATTTTATTTTTTCCATGTGACTAGACGAAAATCTAAAACTATCTCTGTGGCTTGCATTTCTAGAGCTGGCTGCTCTAGTTGTATCATTTGTTTTCCATGCAGCTGTAAGAAAGAAAAGAGAGAAGGGTGCATCCCTCACTTTTAACAATAGTTCTCAGGCAGCACAAGCAAACTCCCACTGATATTCCATATACAAAATTAGCCAAAAGTTTGGATTTAGGGCTGGGGAGTTCGCTTGGTGATTTAAGTGCCTGCCTGGCAAGTGCAAGGACCCGGGTTTGGTCCCTGGTACTGCATGCTCTGCTGGCCCCACGCTGTGCTGCCACTGGAACAAGGCGTGGTGGTGCAAACCTGTAATCCCAGTGCTGGAGAGGCTGAGACAGGAGTACCACCATGAGTACAACCTGTGTAGTGAGACTCTGTATCAAATAAAATTTTTTAAACAAGAGTAAAATTTTTTAAAGTGTTGATTTAAATTGTACTCTTGATTCTGGGTGGACACATGATTCATCATTATTTTATAGTTGTGTTAGTTCAGAAGAATGGTAAATGGATATTTTCAGAACAATAGGTAGGCTTGACACAACTCTGGAACACCAGTAACAGAATCAACCTTAGATGGGGGTGGAGATTTCTTTTTCTCAGTTGAGCACAGGAATAAGATGTTTGGCATTGTAGCTGTTTTTTCTTTTTAGGTTTGGTGTTGATAAATAGAGAAAAAAATTATCTGGCAACTATTCTTTTCCTCACCAGAAGGAATGATGCCATTTCTTTGAAATATGGGTCAGAGTGAATTAGGTTTGTGGAGGATGACAGAGCTAAAAACTGTGTGTTGAGTTAGGACAAGATTAGAGACCATAAATTTATGCTGAAGCCAATCTGTCCACTTGTGTTGTTTTCACTAGCAGTTCTCAGCTGCTTAGGTCCCATGAAAGAAAAACTTGGTAGTTATTATATTTATAATTATGGTTTTCCTAGAAGAAATTCTAAGGACAAAAAATGTGAGGAAGTTGAGGATATGAAAAGGTGCAATAAAATACTGGAGCATCTAGAAGCAAAGGAAAATGAAGACAAATGGCTGCTGATAGGTGGGAAGAAGTCCAGGGATGGAGGCTGAGGTCCTGAAGACTGGGGATAGACCCTTAGGAGAGAGAAGGATGTTGTGGTTAGAGACTAGATGATGTGGAATTTGTTCTTTAGAGATTTAATTAGGTCTTGGTGATGATGAGGTCCACACTAAGCTGTGAGATTGAAGTTTTGAGCTACAGTGGAAGAAACAGAGGCATGAGGGATTTAGCTATTCTGCAAGTCTCAGCTTTGTTTGCTTCTGATAAGTATAAAATGAGAGATTCATAGCAGATAATTGTGGGGATACAGTTTTCCAAGAGTATGTCTTATTTTTGCAGGTTTTGCAAGAAAGGAGACAAAGCTTCTGTTCTGGAGTATCACAAATTTGTTAGCCCAAACTTGGGAGATACAGTGTTTTCTTGGAGAGCAAAGGGCAGGTGTGCCTCCTGTTGACAATAAAGATTGGAGCGCCTGCGTACAGGTTCCTCTTCTGTAGCACCATGCGCTGCGTGTGCAGGAGCTGTTGGCCTTTTTCCTTGCTCTGTGGAACTAGAGCTTGGAGAACCAGAACAAATTCCAATGCTTGGGCTAGTGCTTTTACTGTAAGTTTGAAGGCCTTTGATTCTCATCAAGATTCTTGTGTCTTCTGTTAGCATCTTTGAAACCTAGTGTAAGGTGAAGCTCTCAGACTCTTCATTTTTCTCAGCAACTGTTTCCACGCATCACTAAGCTCTAATGTCTTCCAAGAATTTTTCCCCATTTGGAAGAAAAAAGAGGCATTCCCCCATCTTTCTTTTGCTATCCGCTATTCTGAAAACTAGAACCACATTTTCTTTCCATTTTTCTCTTCAGCGCAATAATACATCCTATAATACTCTAGATTCTTCACTGTGTGCATCACTTAAAACTAGATTATTCCATTTTAGACTTCTTACTTGATTGTTTTGTGTGATTTTCCCCATTATATTTGATATGAAAATATTTCTTAAGCTGAATACTTTGAAAGTTATAAAGCTTCACAACAACCAGGTGCAATCTTTTGCATATCATATACTAACTACTGTAGGTGGATAAAATCAATTGAATGTGTAAATTCTTTAAATAACAGCAAATGGAGCAAATTGAATTTCAAAGTGGAAAAAAAGGTGAACCTGAAAAGCAGTGGTAAGAAGGTCATCAGCAGAATTAACAAAAAAGTCTGGCAAAGTTACAGTTAGGCAGCCAGTAATACTCTATTGATCAGACTTTCTCAATCAATGAGTCTGTGCCTAGATTATTGATGCAAAGGTATTAAGCAAAATTTTATTTCAGCTAACTTGTTGGCTCAGATGTCAACTGAAAGTCATTTCCCCAGTCAATCAAAGATACAATAAATCTAGCAGATTTAGCTCTTAAAACATTTCGTGTGTCTATTCTCCTTTCCAATCAGACAATTATCTTTGGGAGGCTAACAATTAAGTTAATGCCTAAACTCACACTTTGAGAAGCTCTGTGCTTCTATACAAAGAAAACCAAACGGCGTATCTTAAAGGGAAGAAGCAGGGATGAAATGCTATTTTTCCTTACTGAGAAAAATGTAATTAAAATAATTTGAAATAAAATGTATTGAACTTCCCATTCACAATTTTGATAGCCCTCCTAGCACTCATCTTTGCATTTCATAACACCCACAGTGATGTTTTGTACATTTGAAAGTTGAAGTGAACACAAACCATTGACGAGCTAAACAGACAGGCTTAGTAGGAAACAAGTGGTTTTCCTTCCCCATGTAGAGAAGCCACTTCGTGGATCACTTCCACATGCATTCTGAAAAATTATATACATTTCTCTTCATTGGAGGTGCCTATTTTCTTGGAGGTGTGAGCTTTCTTTTCTTAATATTTCACTCATGTCTGAATCTATACCTTTTTACTATTCCCAGAATCTTCTGGCTTCACAGCATTACCTGTTATATAATATTCAATTTTCCTGTCTCATCTCTAATTTTGTGATTTGCCCATTTTTAAGGCCCAACTCATATTATACCCTTGAATGGTGCCTGCCTTTCAATTTCTCTTCCAAGTCAGTCCTTGCTCCTTTCTTCAGTTCAAAGAAAGGACATTCAGTACCATGCCTGCCACACACCCCAATGCAGGGCTCAGCTGAGACTCCTACAAAACCCTCCTTACAAATAAAAATTCTAGAGCACAGAAATACATTCCACACATTAGTGTTGGCTTTACATCTGCACAATTCCAGGATTTTTGTGCACCTATTGAATTTGAGGCTAACGTCAGTACATAATATTCAAAAACCACTGAAGCCCTGGCCATAGCAAGCAATCATGCCGTAAGGGAAGACACAGCCCCTTGTGCTACTTTACATTCCATTTGATGTATTTTCCACATATACTATCTTCTCAATTAGATGGTAAGCTTATTAGAGGCAAGAAAAATCTTGCATATCTTTGCATTATCTTAATAATATCATACAAAGGATACAATAATAGTGATTATACGCATTTATTAATACAGCTTTTATAAATATTTGGAACACAATGTCTGAGATTTATCATCGAAAAAGGTGAGTAGTGGATAATGCTGATGTGTTTGTAAGACACAGCCCAACACCTAGACAACTCCTGTACTTGGCCAAATTTATTCTGACCATCTCTTAACAAGTCAAATCACAACTGAAAATAATAATAAAAATTCTGCTTTCATCATTGAGCAATGCTCCTTCAATATTTAAGTAAATATGTGATTTCAAAAAGTATTTTGCTCTTACTGAAAAATAGCTCCAACCAAAACGTCATTAAAATGAGAGTATGTTTATCAGATCAGCGGGGTTCTTTTTTCTTTCTGGATTTTAAGTGAGAAGTGATAAAGAATCAGAAAAAAGAAAAGCGAATGTCTTAAGCAAAGAATGATCAAAAGATTTTTTTCACCAGAGATGAACCAGTTCTTTTTGTTTGTTTGTTTGTTTATTTGTCTTTATCTTTTTAAGACAAGGTCTAGCAATGCAGCTCAGGCTGGCCATGAGCTCACTTTGCAATCCAGGTTGGTCTCCAACTCATAACCTTCCTCCTGCCTCAGCCTCCTGAGTGCTGGGATTGCAGGTGTGTGCCAATCATGCTCGGCAGTTCTAAATTTGTAAAATGATCCTTTTCTATGTGAATTTCTGATGATCTATTTAGGAATAAAATATATTTCCATAAAGAATAAATAAGATATTACATGTCAAGCCAGTGCTGATTTTACATCTTTAAAATAGTACGCCTTATAACTTTGGAACCTCAGACTTCCTTCAGTCAGACCCCGGAACTGAAAACCATCGCTATTGCAGAGTGATTGATGAAGGTATCAGCACATCAAACTTTAATTAATAATTTTCATATTTTCTTTTAAAACCAAATACCATGAACAGTACCAGTGAAGGTCCATCTTAACTTCCTGTAGCTGTTGTAGAAAGTTTCACAAACCGAGGTCTCACAACAAAAGTACTGATTTACAGAGTTTTATTATTATTATTATTAATTACTATTATTATTTATTGGTACAGGGTCTTGCTACGCATCTCGGATTCTTAGTGATCCTCCTATCTCTGCCTCCCCAGAGCTGGGATTACGGGCATGCGCCCTCACACCCGGTTTTGGAGCTGGCACTATGCAGCAAGGCATGTGGTACCAGGATCAAACCTGGGTCCTTGCACTTGCCAGTCAGCCGCTTAGACCACCAAGCTATCTCCCCAGCCTGCTTCAGAGTTCTGAGGCTGGAAGTCCAAAGCTAAGGAGCCAGTAGGGATGTTCTCCCTTTGAGATACTGGACAGAATCCTTCGTTGCCTCTTTGTAGTTTTGATACTGGTTGACAATCCTTGGTGTTTGTTGATAGCCAGCCATGTGGCTCCAATCTTCATGTTCTGATTTGGGTACAGAGTGTCCACCCAAAAGGCCTGTTTTGGAAGCTTTGGCTTGTTTTTGGTTGCTGCTGGATTTTGGAAGCAATTGGATAATGAGGACTACAAATGCATCCCCAGATTAATCATAACTGGATAGCATTACTGGAGAAGATGGGAATTATTTGAAGGCAGGGGATCAGGCATTGTGGATTTGGATGCTCTATCAGAACTTAATCCATTCTTCTCTGGGTCTCTCAGCTTTTTTTACCTGCAGTCTCCCATGAAGAAAGCTTCACTCTACCACACACTTTCTGCCATGACTTTCTGCTTTACTATGGACTCAGAAGCACTGGATGAAGTGAACCTGGATCAAAACTATGACCCAAGATAAGCACTTCCTCTTCTAAACTGAAATCCTCAAGCATTTTGTTACTATGATGGAAGCTCACATTCTTCTCCAGTTTTCCCATGGAATTCTCCATGTTTGTTTTATCTTCACATGATTCGTCCCCTTTTTTATAAGAATATTTACCATATTGTACATCCCAATAACTCACTTTTACTTTATCATGTTTATGAAGATTCTCTTTCTAAATAAATCACATTCACGGATATTAAGGATTAGGATTACAATATATTTTAGGGGGTGGCTGGGAGATAGCTCAGTGGCATAAGGACCTGCCTGGCAAGTGTAAGTTCCTGAGTTTGATCCCTCATACAAGAAAAAGTCACTATATCTTCTTTTGCAGGGACACAATTCAACCCACAATAGGATGTGCATGATAATGCACAATAACTGAGTCATGTATATTATGGAAAAATATTTTTAAGGAAAAATATTGCTCAGTGATCACAAAGTTTTAGCCAGGTATATGTATTTTTCAATTTGTGCTGCTAACATTGACATAAGTTAGCTGTTATTTTATCTTTTGTTTTTCATTTATTAGATTATCTTTGGGAAATATATGTGAAAACTTTAAGTTTTCTATTTTCAAATTAATTTTTCATCTGTACCACCCCTTTAAAATATCACTTTGTACATATTCAATTTTAAGCTCTGCTTTAAATATTTATATTTTGTAGATTTTTGGTATTTAGTAGCTAGTTAGTAACTATAGTTTAGAGGTACTATGTTAAATTAAATATGAAGAATCTCAAAATTATTAAATTTTAAACTTCTATCAATGAACTATCTCAATTATTCATAAATTGTTCACATTTAAACTAGGGATGGTGTGAGCCAGCTGAATAGCTCAGTGGATTAAAGCACCTACAAGCAGGTGCAGGGACTGGGGATTTGATCTCTGGGCCTGCTGTGTCGGCTCCCCCTCCAGGGTACACTGAGAAGCAACTGAGACTGTGCGTGGTGGCATGCACCTGTAATCCCAGCTCTTGGGAGCTGTAAATAGGCGGATCATTACTAGTCCGATCTAGTAGTGAGACCCTGAACACCCTGTAGATCCTTCCCTAAAAATAAAAAAAAAGCAAACCCACCCAAAAACTAAGGATGGTGGACAATCCCCTTTGCTTCTGTTTACAATTTCTGAGTATCAGAAATAATTCTCTTTGGTCACATTAATTCTTATCTTAATACTAACTTTATTTTGCATTTGGAAGTAGGGCTCCACTTTAGTAAGGACAGAGAATTAATCATTCTGGAAGATCACTTAGGATAAATAGGAATGTAAATAAAAACGTTTGTGATAATTTATATGTGTTCTTTCTTTGAAACTTGACTTTGCACATTAAACGCTCTGTGCCATTCTATGACCTGGAATATAAAGATGATAAGAAAATATCATTCATACATCTATATGAGATAAAAAGTTAAATTTTTCCTGTTTTTGTCTCAGATTATTTTTAACTAAATTGACTGGATAATTTAGCCCTCAAAGCCCTGGTTTAAAGCTTGCACTTTCAGTGGCAGATAAGTGCATATATTATATTATGCAGACTTCAATTTAAAAGTCTGCATAAAACTGTGCTGCAAATTTGAGAGTGATAGCTTGAAATTTACATTCAGTTTCTAATTTAGTGCATAATTGAAACACCAAATGCATATTAACATTTGCTTATATTTAGACTTTTCTTATTATATTAATTGTTAAAAATAGAAGTCATCTTAAAAATAAAACAAGCAGTAAGGGAAGCTCAGTTGTATCTGTTTGTGATTAACCATAAGGCTTCCATATGTGATATCTCTCTTTGGATTCAGGCTGCTCACGGTAACTTGATCAGGGCTATAATTACACCCTGCTTGAATCAAGAAAGTCAAATAATGTCAAAAGCAATCATTTTGCTTGTAGATGTTTTGAGAATTAAAAACTGAAAAAATGCAGATAGCATGATGTTAACATCTCACTGAAGCAAGCTGACCTAAAATACCTGGAAAGTGAGAAGGTTGAAAGCTCTTTAGCTAAATAGCTCTGGAGAAAAACATAGAGTTGTGAGCTTTAGCTTCATGTGTAAACTGTTAGGTTCATTCTTTTCTACATTAGAAGGCCTTGGTACTTTATCTTCTGATATACTTGGCACTTAGCCACTTGCAATGGTTCACCGCACTCAGAACCAACGAAACGATCGCACTGACCCACGTAATACTGAACCAAGATCATAATGCCCATTAAGACGGAGAAGCCGTAGGACCCACTCTAAAATAAATAATGCAAGGAAAGGGAAAATGAGGCTCCACCAAATCCATGCCACCAAAGTCTGGCAGAACCAAGAAGATAATTTCAGTTAGGGGGAGTGAAATCAAAGACAACAGGACTGATATAAAATCAAGGTGTGAGGTAAGCGTAGGTCATAGAGTCACAAGGCAAAAATTATTTTAAAATATCCAGATCATGATGTTTCTTGCCTAGACATGCCATATCTTAGTATCATGACTCACACATCTTGAACATGTGCATTAGCCAGTTTCAAGCAGCTTTTTCACTGTGATATGATCAGCTAGACCTCGTAGATCATAGCAGTAGCTGTATTGCGATAGCTATGTAAGTATTATGACTGATAAGCACTGTAAAACTCTTAAGACCTAGAAAGAATTTCAATAGAGATTTTTTGTTTAAAATTGTTCTTCACATTATGAGCACATACTGTTTCATATTCCTTCAAATTAAGTTTTACTCAACTTTCAGGAAATAGAGAATAATATACTGCTTCACTTGTATATTTAAGTAAGTCCTATATCATACATACAGTATACTGAATTTAAATTTCCTTCAAAACAAACTTTAAAAGCTTATCTTTCTTTACTTCTATGCAAAAATAAATAACAAAATAGCTCAATGTTAAATATGTTAACTAAAATTATTAGCTTTGTGCATTCACACATAGTAATGTTTGATAAAAACCTAATATTTTCTGTGGTTTTGTTAGCCATAAAACTATAGATCATTTTGGTCATATTTGTCCTCTCTCTCTCTCTCTCTCTCTCTGTCTCTCTGTTACATTTTTTTTCTTTCTTTTACTCTCTCCTGAGTGCCTGGAAGCAGGGTTACAGAAGTGGAGAATTTAGTTTTGGACACTTGTCAGACAATATCATCTCAACAATTCTTACCAGGTTAAATGTGGGACAATTTATGACTGAGTGCTGTCTGAGCGGGTTGTTCATAGATCAGCCCAGGGTGTAAGTTGATTCTTCAGCTATAGAGGTCCTGCCCCATTATTTGACATTCTTGATTCAAGTGGTGTGTAATTATAGGCCTAATCAAGTTTCAATAGTGAGCCTTAATAAGAATCAGAAGCTTGGATTTTATTGTCAACCATCATTTAGTTTCACAAGGTTTGGTGTGCAGAAGCTGATGTGGCCTTTAGGAGCATACTGGCCACATTCCGTCTCACCTGCAATTTCTGATGTAACTTTTTCTCTATGAAAGTCAAAAAAGCACAGTGCCAAAGTTTATCATATTAAAAGACCCAGAGCAGAAATGACATTGCGTATACCTGAAAACACATACCCATGGTCACTTCCCAGTCTGCTTGGCTAATGCTACAGTTGCTGCTACAATCTGAATACAGCTCAGATATCACTTGAAGTATTATGTTTTAGCATAAACACATTTCTACACTTAGTTTCTGAGATGAATTTTGAATGAGAATTTGGAAAAGAAATGGGGAGGAAGGCCAAGGAGGAGACAATTTTCCCATGAAAATGTCTCTTGTTTTATTAGGAAAAATTCTATGATAAGCTGTGGTTATCTGAGCTCTTCTGGTTGTGCATAAACTCAGAAAAAAAGTTAGCAAAGCATTTAACTCTAGGGATAAAAATTTGAACAATTTAAGTGTCTCTTAAGGAAGGAAGTTCTGCTGACATAAATTTCTGTCTATCACAAATATTTACTGACCCTCTGCTGTACACACAGTACTTGGTGTTCCAGAGTTGAAGGGACTTAAGATTTGTGATTCTTTCTAAGATGATTTGTCTGTTGCAATAACATGCCTTTTAAACAAATGGTTTACTTTAGTTCTCTCCCATTCCAAAATTATTTTTGATGGGAAAAATCTTACTATACTAATTTGTATTTTTTCCTTCAAATTTAAGGCACTTCATCACGAAATTTTGTGACTTTCTTTTTTTGAATAGCAATGAAAGAAGTGGAGCATTCTGAGTACAGCGCACTTTATAAGAGTCATAATTATGTTTGGAATTATGCCGATTTTGGCAATTGTAGTATTACAATACCAATATTATTAACAATAAAACTGACCAACTACTACAAATTTTCCCTTTTTATTTGATGAAGAGAAACTACTAAAGAAATAGTGTGGAGAGTACATCTATTGAATTGATAGTTTTCTTGTAAATGTGAGTATAAAATAACTTTTCAATACTTCTAATGTAATAGATCATGAAAAAATAAATCATGAAGATGATCTTTTAGCTTGGTAACTCAAAAATATCCATAGCTCCTGTTCAAATATTAGCAGTTATTAAACATTTTTAATCCAGAATATTAAATACCAGATAAGTATAGAAATCTACATTTAATGGTTTCTAAGTTGAGTAGTAATTGTAGGTATATAACTTTCTGTTCTACATTTATTAGTATTAGGATTCATACCTCATAAAATTACATTGGTATTACAGAGTTGTCTTACATGGTTTTCCTTCTAATTGTGAATCTCAGTATGATGGTGGATTGAGTCAATTTGAGTAAGAGAAGCTCAAATACATTGGCTCAGCAACTCCACACCTTGGTGTGTGGAAGACCCACCATAGAGAGGCTGGCTGCCTGGATGGTATAAATGGAGAAATGACAGAGGTCTACTTCAGAGGAGCTCCAGTCTTTACCTTCACCTTATATCATCTCCTGACTTCCAGCCACAAGTCGTTGGAGCAGATCCTTCAGCCTTCTGGCATACACTCTGCAACTTTCCATTGCAGACCATCAGCCCCCTGATATGGTCTTGTAGGACACTGCAGTGTGCTCTAGACCTTCAATTGACAGACCCACTACACTCTTTCTTGTCTGCCTCTGTGGGTAGCTATCATCCAGTCTTGTAAATTCTTTTTTTTTTTTTTAATGAATTTAGGACAGGGTCTCACTACACAGATTGGACTTGTAGTGATCCTCCTGTTTTTAGTCTCCAAAGAGCTGGGATTACAGGCTCCCACCACCATGCCCAGTCAATCACCATCTCAGCGCACCCTGGGGGTGGGGCTGGCACTGCACACCAGGGATTAACCCTGGCCGCTGCACTCTGCCTAAGCAGGTGCTTTAGTCTGCTGAGCTGTCTGCCCAGTCCTAGTCTTGTAAATTCTTATACATTTGAATGTCTTGTGTTATATCTATTTCTCTAGTAAACACTGACTGATACACTCAAAATCATGGTTAAAGCCAAGCATTATTGATTTTGTAGAAATTTTCATATAATCGAAAGGAAGAACAACAAAGACTTCAGATCAGAGACTTCTTTAAGACCCCACCTTCACCATGTATCATTAAGTGTACAATAGAAAGTGACTTGATCCTTTAATTTCTTTTTTTTTTTCCTTTGGTGGAACTGGGATTGAACTCAGGCCCTCACACTTGCCAGGGAAGTGCTTATTCTACTGAGCCATCTCCCTGGCCCCCTTTAATTTCTGACTGATACCTCATCTGTACCTTGGAGATGGTGAAAACTAATATTTTTGGCTGCATGGCTATCAATGAGGAACAATTCTGACATATATAATGTCTTAAGAATGGACTTAGACCAACAAGGTGTTGTAAACCACTATGTTTACATGGGAAATGAACAGTATTACTAATCAATATTCATAAGATTAAAGGTTTTGATATAAGTCAAGGGATGGAAAATGCTAGAAGTAAGGAAGGGAAAATTAAAATGATTGCATTTATTCTATGAATTGTTTCTGGGCTGAAACACTCATCTATGTTTATTTCTCAGAGGGGAAAACATTGCACTCACATAAAAAAAAGAGGAAAGAAAGATAAGGGATAGAGGATGTCCCTTTGGGATCAGGTTGATTCCACTAATGTTTATCAATGCTCTATATAATGGAAGAGAAAGCATCCTTATTAGATTTTCCCATAACATACATGGGAAGGAAAAAAAGGGGGGAAATTAATTCAAAGAGACTTTGACAAATAAGAAATAACCTGTCAACACAATTGCAAAAAAGGGCAAGTACAACATAAGCATTAGGTTCAGACTATCACTAATCTCATAAAGGATGAGAATGGCCACACCGAGTGGCCAGAGCTAAACTTGGGACTCAGTAAAGTGAAGAAATTCAGTAATATAGTGCTACCTCTGTGAAATATGTGCTTATCGGATGTTAAGACAAATGTAATTTTAATGAATACCATTATCTACTGGAGGAAATATAGATCCAATCAAAAAGTTTAAAGAAGATCAGATAGCAACCCAACTCAAGGAAAAGGAGAAGTTTTGCTAGATAATATCAGTGGGGTACTGAGGTAGTGAGTCATTCCTTTTTTTCTTTTTCTTTTTTCTTTTCTTTCTTTCCTTTTTTTTTTTTGAGAAGAGACTTATTATGTTGCCGTGACTGGGTTAAAACTCCTGAGCTCAAGCAATCTTTTTCACCTTAGTATCCTGAGGAGCTGGGGCTACATATGCAGGCCATTGCATCTGTATGTAATTATTCCAATTTTATGTAAGTTAACTCAGTAGCAGCAAACCTAAAGCACATGTGCTATTGTGTTTTTCTTTCTTTTTTTATGTATTTAGTACAAGGTCTACGGGGTCTCACTACATAGATCAGACTCATAGTAATCTTCTTGTTTTCAGCCTCCCAAGCACTGGGGTTACAGGCACTTGCCACCCCACCTAGTGTCAGTCACTGTCTCAGTGCACCCTGGGGGTGGTGCAGGCACAGCATGTGGTACTGGAGATGGAGTCCCAGCCCCTGTGTGTGCCTAAGCAGGCACTTTAGTCCACTGAGCTATCTGGCTGGGCCTCTAATTGTGTTTTTCTTTTAAGGCAAAAGATGTTAATACATGAGTTGGTTTTCTAAACTAAAAATATGGCATTCAGGTTCGATTGCAGTGTTGGCACTCCATGGTGAATAAGTCGTTTTTGGGTTGAAGTTTGGGCACTCAGCCTCTAAAAGTTTTACTACCATTGAGCCATGTCATGGGAAATCAATAAACACAGCAGCCAACACCAAACCCTTATATATATACATGTCATGTACAGCTGCCTTGAAAACAGTGGCACAACAACTGGCACCATTGTTACTGACCAGTTTTCAGGATGGGTAGTCTTTTAACTGAGGATAATTAGTACTTTTATATTTTTCTTCCTAATTCTGTCTTTTCAACTTGAATCATGCCAGTCACCAATTTGTATAGTTCCTTTGTTGGCCCAATATTCAGACTACATCACCCAAACATAGTCCCCTGAATGTGCTCTTTGATAATTTTAAACATTTGACTATGCATTTTCAATAGTCTTTAAATTGCAATCAGGTCCAGTTAGATAGCTTAGTGAACTAAGCACTCGCTTAGGCAAGCATAGGGACTGGGTTCAATTCTTGGCACCACAGGCCTTGCCAGTCCCATCCCCAGGCACACTGAGCCCACTGAGTCTGGAAGTGGTAGCTTCCACCTATAGCTCCAGTACTGGGGAGGCTGAAAATAGGAGGATCACTATGAGTCTGAGCTGTGTAGTGAGACCCTATACCAAAAATATAAATCACAATATATTATGGACTTGCCAGTATTGAGTTGTTTAAAATACTTTGCAAGTAAGGATATTCACAGTGTGTTTGTGACATACATGATGAATTCCATTTATTAAACATGACATAACATAGTACAGTTAATACTTTATTTCTGTATTGTTTGTTGAGACTTTTCTTTTTTAAAGGCCCAATTCTAGTTCTAGTATTTTAATAGTGAATAAATATGATTATGCTTGCTTTTCAACTATTACTTGTAATAGTTTTTGACATTTCATTTTGCTAAGTGTTAGAAGTCTATCTATTTTAGTCTAACTTTATGGAGAAGACCTCCATTCACCCATCCTACTTTGGTTATTTTATCTCATTCTTCTGGGCTTCCTTCGTTAGTGCTAACAATTGACCTAAGTACCTTGTTTTCTCGAGTTTACTTCCACTGAAAACATTGAATCATGAAGGAAAGGTGAAGCAATGCAGGAGTGAAATATATTTATTATTTACACTGAAACATCACAGTCAGAGAGTATACCCTAGGCCTACACCACCCGAGAAATATGAGTACAGGCTGCTTTGCACATGATGCAAGGGCGTCTCTGATTTCCTTCATTGGTCATTGTGTAAATCTCTAACTTCTTCCCAGATCTTCTTCAAAAGACAATATACTATAATTTGAATATTTCTTACCACATATCTGATGGTATTTTTCTGATTTGTATATGGCTTTTCATTACAATTTTATTCTTACTTATTTTTTCCAGATTAAGGTTGATTTATTATTTTCACGTATCAAAAACACAGGAGCACATTTAGCCCAGGTTTGTTGCAAGTTCTTCAGCCTTTGCCTTTTCCAGCTTGGTGATGTGAGCCACAAGTTTGGGCCCCAGCACACATTCTTCCCAGGGATGGAGGATCTCATTGTATCTGTTACTGTAGATGTCCCTGATCACTTCCATCAGCTTATCTAGAGCATGTTTGTCTTGTGAGTTGACTTGTGTCAAGCCAACAGTGCTACAGGTCTCCTGGGGACCAGACGCGCCAGCCTGGCCTTCCCCATCATGATGCAGTAAGGGATCCCCATCTTGTGACATAGGGCAGGCAGGAACACAATGGGGCCCATGTCCTTGTGATCACCACTCACTGAGCCTTCTTGTTTTCTGCCAGAGTGGCAACAGTAGGAACTGCTCTGAGGGCAGGTGGTCTCGTAGTGTGGACCTCTTCTTTACCAGAAGCTTCCTTCTCAGCCTCTGTTTCTTCTCTTGCTTTGTCTCTGGCCTGTACTTGTGTACAAATGTAAACTGCTGGGGTGCTGTTTGGCGGTTCAAGGCCTGGGTGAACTGATTCATTGCAGGAGGCACCTTCAGCAGCTTATACAGGGTAAGCCTCCATCACTGACTGCAGCTATTTAAAAAAGCAGGTGAGATCTCTCATGGGCCGGGTGTCCTGACCAAAGCCAACATGTTCTGCCCTCTTCTACCATCTTCTTGGCCTCCTGCCTCTTTACGACAACAGGGGCTGGAGCCACCTTCTTCCCCTTGGACTTCATCCCTTTCAGCATCTTGGGAGGAAAGAGAAATTAGAAGGAATTGTGGGTAACATATAAGCAACCATACAAAAGAGCTGGCCTCTGAGTGGGGCTTCCTCATTGTGATTTTATTAACAGAAAAGCACAAATACATGATACTGCACCAAGAGGGAAGGTCTATCGTGGACATTGCTTCACTCACATAGACGCTGCAAATCTAGTGCTATAAGTGCCAATTATGTTTTTATTTGCTCTCACTTTTGCAATTCTAAGAATGTACAAATTGCTCAATCTTATTTCCGTTCCTCACATTTTTAAAAGATATTTAAGCTTCTTAAAAACAGTGCTCTGGGGGGAACCCGCTTGGGTCCCCCTCCTGTCCCTCTTTCAGGACAGAAGCTTTCTTTCTCTCAATAAATAT
Source organism: Octomys mimax (assembly GCA_002564305.1). Lineage (NCBI taxonomy): Eukaryota > Metazoa > Chordata > Mammalia > Rodentia > Octodontidae > Octomys > Octomys mimax. Next base: position 16,368 of record NDGM011195158.1, read on the forward strand.
ATTCTGCTCATAAAAAAAACCAGTGCTCCGATGAATTCCATTTCTAATGACAAATTCTAATGTATCTGTCTTCAGTATAGCAATTATGCAACACTGACCTCTTCCCACCTCTCTTTACATTTCTTTAAGAAGAAATCTGTCTTGTAGCTCAGCTTGCTTTTTCAGATGAATATTTCGAGCAATATTTTCAGATGGATATAACGGTGTTACCTGCATGTTGTAAAGAAATTTAAGGCACAACCTCTCCCCACATTCTGGTTACATTTAATCTATTCTACTGAAGATTAGTTCAACACTTTGTACTTAGGTTGTAGTATCTTCTGTAATCCCTAACATTTTTCCACAGCAGAAAAGCTGGGCTATTTTTAGAAAATACTTGCAATGACTTTAAATTTCTTTTACTGGGGGTTGCCTGGGAGATCAGAACCAGTATTGCCATTTTGTTTTCTGCAATTCTGGGGATTGAACAAAGGCCCTTTCCACCAAGCTGTGTACCCAGTTTATTTTTCTTTCTATAGTGAAACACGGTCTCACTAATTCACTCAGCTGCCCATGTAGGCAGCAGCTTGCAGTCCTCCTGTCTCAGCCCCATCCCCCACCCCCAATCCCCAGTGCAAGGGTTATACTTGTGACCACACTAGGCTATCAGAAGCGTGAATCAATGTCCTTGTAGGTATTCTGGTTCATACTTCAAATCATGTGCTATTTTATTTCAGTTTCCTGGTACATCCACATGTGTTTTTATGCATATTGTTATTTATTGAGTGCTTCAACCACGCTGGTATGTGTTGGTCAGACAGTAATAAAAGATGCTATCCTTTTCCTCAAGGAGTTTGTAATCTAATTTACAAATTCAGTTCAATTCTGAAGCTCTTTTTCCAGTTCTTCTTCATTAGATTTGTACTTTATTGCTCAGAAAAGCTTAAGTTGGAAAGCAGAATTAGAGTTTTAATTATACACTATGTGATTTACATCCTATATTTTTAAAATGCAAATAGATCATGATCAACCTATATTTCTAGTTGAAAATATGTTTACCATTAAAAATCGTCATTTGTTCATAATCATTTTGCCTAATTTCTAAACTAGTAATTTATTCATAATAAAATATTTCTCCAATTCTGCGATGATTTTATTTTCTTGACTAACTGCATTGAGAAGGAAACTACTTTCCTTCTTTTACTGTGTCTTCCTTTCTTCTTTCATTCCTTCTTTCCACTTTCTACATTAATAAAGGCAGTGAGGCATTTATATAAAATACGAAATTAGTTGGGAATACAGCTGAGGGGCACAGTGCCTGCATGGCAAGTGCAGGGTCTGGAGTTCAATTCTGAGTACCTAAAAAGAGAAAAAGAAAATTAGATTACTAGATAAAATAGAAACCAGCACAAAATAGACATATAGTCAGCTGTATATAATTAGCATATAGTCAGTTGTACTTCAACAAAGATGTCAAGGCAATTCAATGAGAAAAAGATTTTTATTTTTAATTTTTTAAACAAATTTGGCTAAAACCATTAATCCTCTTTAAAATGTAAGGATGACCTTTATTTCATTCTACTTTTGAAAATTAACTGAAATGGATCAGGGAATAAAATTTAAGTTCTGAAACTATAGCCTTCTGGATGAATACAAAAGAGTAAATCGCAGTATATTTGAGTTTAAATGATGAATGTAATCAATGTTTTAAATATAAAAATTATAAAGTTTAAAATTAAGTATTAAATAACCTTGAATACAATATGTTTGCTTTTCAAAACATATTGCTATGAAAATGAAAAGGTGCTCTGACTGATAAAGTGGCTTCACAAAACACGTACTTGGGAAAGAGCATGTTTCTAGAACTCATCGCCAATGTTTATAGTTCACTGATGAGATGGCAAAGCCCACTTCTCTGCTGCCCTGGAAAAGAATATCAACACATTTGAGCAGAATGTGGACAAAGACATATGGATGAAATTTAAGGACCAAAAGAAAAGCTTGTCATTATTAGCTATTCAGAAAGGTAAATAAAAACATCATCTTTATGAGAGGCAAATATTTACCAATTGATTATTTTTTATAATTCCCAATATGTTTAATTCTTTTGCCATAAAAATTGATTCTTGATATGTAATTTATTATTCTTTGCTGTATAAACTTATGAGTTTGAGTTGTTAACAAGCTTTCCCATGTATAAAAATTATAAAGGGATAGTTTTATGGTTCAATTTAATGATCCAAGGTTTTCATATATTACATTTTTTGCTCTATTTATTTCACATTTAATTTGGAGTGTGGTATAGACTGTCATACATTTTATTTAACAAGTCAGTTGTTTTAATGCTACTTATTAACTAGTTTTCTATTTGTTACTGGTTTAGTCATTATCATATTCTGAATTGCTTTATGTATATTTTGTTCTTCATCTCTGTTTCCTATCCTGTTAATTTTGTTTGTTTATATATACTGGCACAAATGTCACATTCTTTTAATCACTAACACTTTATTGCATACATTAGTATCTATTAAAACTGACTTTCTCTATTTATCAACCTTTTTACCAGAATTTTTTAATAAATAAATTAAAAAATAATAAAATTTTGAGAGCAACATAGAAGAAGATGATACTTAAAGCATTACCTGTAAGAGAACAGAGAAGAAAGGAAACAGGGGCATGTGATATTGAAAAAAAAAAACCCTAGAAAGTTACAGAACTGAATTTTTTTTAATGAAATCAGATTTAAAATCAGTTGGTGAAAATAAATTAAAAATTGGAGGGCAACCTTCAGATTGACAGAGAAAAATGAGAGAACGTAGCCAGTTTAAAAACATTCCCAAGTGCAAAACTGCTGATGTTGAGAAATTACAACCTTAACTGTTACTCGTTGTTCAGCTGGGAGCCTCAATGTGGAAGAAGTAACAATGGGTTGTTGGAGCCATCTGAACCCAGGTTCAAGAGAGTTCTTCTTGAAGGATTATAAGGCTGTGGTGGAGAGTTTTGGAAGCCATCAGCAGCAGGACACTGTGTTGTGGAGGGAGAAGCCTAAGAGGCTCAGAGGGTGCTAGCAGTCTGGAGCAAATGGAACAAATATGAGTCTCAGAGTGGTTATAAGTTTGAAAATCTGAGATCCTTGGAATGACAAAGTAAGGAAGCCTGGAATAGGCTTGTGTTCTGAGAATGGGCAAGAGATTAACATTTCGTAGATATTTCAGTGTAAGACTGACCAAAAAATTTCTAAAGATTATTCATCAGAGTGAAGCGCATAGATTAAGTATATGTAAAATTATGATGTTGAGCAGTCAAGTAGGTGTTACTGGGTGGACTATAGATAGTGAAAGACACATCACATATATGTGTATTGTAAAGGCCATGACAGGGCATGGGATAGATGGGAAGATTTTTGGTTCTCATTCTAATGTCCTAAATCAGTGATTCTCAATGTGAAGTATGTGAGACCATGTGGATCCTCAAGACACTGTAGGCATTCCGGGAGGTTAGTGCTGACATCATCAGAATACCAAGATCTCCTTTAGCCTTTTCATGGTTCCTTGCCTTGAACATGAAGACAGTGCGAGGAAACTTCCTGCTGAATGCTGAGAGACCGATGATAGTTTTCCTCTAAACTCAGGAACCAGAGAGATCTGCTCTCACCATTTTATTCAACATTGTATTGGAGATTCTAGACAGGGCAATTAGACAAGAAAGAAATAAAAGAAATATAGATCAGACTGGAAGAAGTAAAGCCATCTTTATTCGCAGATGACATGATCTCTACATAGAAAACCCTAAGGAATCCACATAGGAACCGTTAGAGCTAGTAACTAAGTTAAGCAAGTGTGCAGGATAGAATATCAATATCCCAAACTCAATTATGCTTCTATACACTAGCAATGAACAATCCAGAAATTACATTAAGGAAACAATTCCACTTAGGATAGCATCAGGAAAAATAAAACACTAAGGAATAAACTTAACAAAAGAAGTCTAAGGCTGTTGGGCATGATGGCACAGTCACATAACCTCAGCTTCTTGGAAAGTGGAGTAAGGAAGTTCAAGGTCAGTTTAGCAAGGCCCATCTCAAACTCTAAAAATGTCTGAGATTATAACTTGGTATAGCATATAAGAGGCTCTGGGCTCAGTTCTTAGTACCTAAAAATGTGTAAAATTTATACACTGAGAACAATAAAACATTGTTAAAAATTACAAAAAATAAAATAAACAGAAAGCTATCCTATGTTCATGGATGAGAAAACTTAACATTGTTAAGAATATCCAAAAAAATTGTCCTAAAGATTTAATGTAATCCCTATGAAAATCTCAATAAAATTATAAAAAAAATCAAAAAAGCTTTTAAACAACATTTAAAGCAATAAAAGGCTTTGAAAGGCTATTTTTTTCTTAAAACATCCCCCACTCCATGCATGGTACTTTTGTTGGTGCCTTTATGAGAATGTAAGAGGGAATACTTTCAAAATTCTTTAATGTAAAATTGATTTGAGATTGTCTTTTCTCCCTCTCCCTGTTCTAATCCTAGTAACGTAAAGATATATGTCAGTATTATTACTCAACAAGGATCAGAACAAAGGAAAATTCTGTCCTTGGTTGCACAGCAATTTAGTAAAAAAAGTTTAAGATTTTAAAAAAAAAAGAAAACCTCAGCTCACTTTTATTTTGCATAATCTAGTACCACTAATCATAAGTTTACCATACTTATGACAATGCTATGGTAGCCAGTACAGAGCAGAACATACGCACAGTAGCCACCATGGTGCAGCATAAGGATAAACATATACATGAGATGATCAAAAAATATAAATTAAAGTTGTGAATTCACAATGTATAAAACATGCATCATCATCAACTTTAAAACACGCTTATCCCATCATTCTTGCTAATTTCCAAAAAGTTCTAGAACTCTTCTTTCAAGAATCTAGAGATCTTCACAAGGTGTCCTCACAGTCCACATCGACTTCATTTACTGGATCTGGCGCTAGGCAACTTCTGGCTCTTCCTCACAGTTGAAATGCTCATGAAAGATAAACAAATTTTGAATAAATTAAGACATGGAAGGATTCAAGACAGTTTGAATAAAGGAAATCACCAAGAAGATTTCCATGACTGTTTCAGAAAAGACAATGGTTTAAATACGTTCTTAGAGAGGGTAAATATTTTGAGGGGGATTCATTGCAATGTGTCTTTTATTATAATGATTATTTTAAAAAATCTAAGCATTCACACTAGGTTGCAATCACATAGTTGAAATTCTATAAGAAGCCTTTATGTTGATCCTTGACTTTTGTAATCAGTTTTAAATAAGACCAGAAAGACTACTGAATGGGAAAATAATAAATTTTAAACAAATAGGATTGGAGAAACTGAATACTTACATAAAAATGAACTGGAGTATTTCCTCATATCATAAAGACAATTTAACTCACAATAGATGAAGAACTTAAGTGTAAAAACTAAAAATATAAGATTGAAGGTTTAAGAATAATGTTTTGGGACCAGGGGGATAGTTCATTGGTCTAAGCACCTGCCTGGCAAGCTCAAGGACCCAGGTTCAATCCCTGGTAGTACATGTTGGCCCAGCCCAGCACAGAGCTGGCCACAACTGGGTGTGGTGGCACATACCTGTAATCCCAGAACTGGGGAGGCTGAAACAGGTGGATCACTCTGAGTATGAGCTTCACAGTGAGACCCTGTACCAAATAAATACAAACTTTAAAAAAAAAAAGCTTTGTATTTTTGGAAATCTCACTGGCATTTCAAACAATAGAATTACAACTAACAAGATTAAAAATAGATATATGGATATACATCAAAATAAAACCATTTTGCTTCAGAAATCCCATGACAAAAGTATAATGAATCACTCAGGATGGGAAAAACTATTTCTAAATCATGTATCTGATAAAGACTTAGAGTATGTAAAGTGCACTTTAGACACAATAGCAAAATGACTAGTAACCCAATTAGAAATTGGGCAAAGAAT
>NDGM011195163.1:0-22995 GCA_002564305.1 Octomys mimax
GGGATTGAACTCAGGCCCTTACACTTGCCAGGGAAGTGCTTATTCCATTGAGCCATCTCCCCGGCCCCAAAAGCCAAAATTTTTAAAGTCTGGGGGGGGGGGAACCCTTCAAATTCAGACTGTACAATTCCTCTTTCTTTTTCTCTTCTTCCTCCTGTTCCTTTATTTATTTATTTAGTACTATGGATTATTCAGGGCTTTTTATCTACGTCATATTCCTAACTCCCTCCTCTCTCATTTTTATTTTGAGACTAAAGTCTCACTAAATTAACCAAGCTGGGCTTGACTTTATGATCCCCCTGTCTCAGCTTCCAGAGTGCTGGGATTATACCATGACTAGATGTAGAATTCTTTAATGGTTTGTAAGTGAAATGTCATAATGACTTTGTAGAGACACAGAGTACATTAAAACCCTCTATTAAAAATATCATTGTAATAGCAGTGAATTTTAGTTCTATCTCTTAATATTCTAAAACCATTATGCCTTTTATCATATTTTATAAGGTAGAAAATACTAGAATTAAGGTAAATATCATCTGGGCATGGTGGCACACACCTGTAATCCTAGCATGCAGGAGGCTGAGGCTGGAGGATCGTTGAGGGTTTGAGAACAGCCTGGGGTTACAAAGTGAGCTCAAGTCTAGCCTGAACTGCATAAGTGAGACCATCTCAAAAAGACAAATATATATATATATATATATGCCATTTCTACTTCAAGAGGGAGATACATAATAATTAAAACCCGAGTAGATTAACTTAATTAAATGTTATTTCTGAGTTTAGAAAATCATTCTATAGTACAAAATCACTTGTAAAGTTTAATTTATAATTATTTTAAGGTGACTTAATCCTGTGATATAATGTCCTTAAAAGTCCTATATTCTAGTAGAAATGGAAAACAATTCTTGGGCTGGGGAGATAACTCAGCTGCTTAAGTGCTTGCCTGGCAAGCACAAACTCCTAAATTTGGTCCCTGGTTTAAAAAAAAAAATCTTCCTGTTCTCAGGTTTCCTCAATGCAAGAATTAGATACTTTTGGCAGATTTACCAAATAAATTCCTCTATTCTACATACTCAGATCCTAATTTTTAACCCAATCTGTGACCTTAAAATGTATTGAGGTTCATATTTGTTTTGAGACAGGGTCTCACTAAGTAATCCAGGCTGGCCTCAACTTCCTTATGTAGCCAGGCTGGCCCTAAACTCAGAGATCTTCCTGCTTCAGTCTCCCAAGTGCTGGGATTCCAGGCATGTGCCACCATGCTTGGTGAGGTTTATATTTTAAAGGCTGCTAGGTTTGAACTGTCGGTCTAGCACAGTGGTAGTGAGCCACATGAGGGCTGTGTACACTATTAAAGTTCTAATAGGTTCACTGTCACAGCTGTAAAATCTCAATTTATGTCAATAAACAGCCAAAACTGCTGTGCTTCTGAGATTGAACATGAACACGCACAGACAAATGCATTGTCCAGAAACATGAAAAAATAAATGACAATGCAGTCATATGTCACTCTGCTGTTACCCCCAGTGAGAGGGCACGGGGATTTCTTGGGAGTTGCTGAGTCTGAGTCTGACCAACCCTAAAGGTTGGTCCTATAAAACTTTAAACAAGATGGAAAGAAAGCAGCATGATCATTTTCAAAATAGAATGTACATGAGAATTCTTGTTCCACTGCTCTTTCACTGTAGGATGGACAGGAGACACCAGCTGCCAATAGGCTCCAGCGATGCTGAGTCCTACCTTCCTTTCCCTTCTCTGCTCGGCAGCGCTCTCCACACTGTTGGCAGCACTTTGAAAAGTGAGGAGGGGACAAAACCAGGAGTGGACCCCAAGATGCCTTCTTCAAACCTGATGTAATGTTTTAACAAATTAAGCTGCCATGAGAGGTCTGAACTTTCCAGTTCTTTCCCTCTAGAGAGGAAAGCGATGTGGGCGAATTATGATTTTTGCTTTAGGGCATACTCTTGCATAGTATTTATATATTTTAGCTTTCACTGTTTATGTATCTGAAGAATCATAAAGTAGTTTTCCATGATACGTAACAAAGGGACTTAGTCAAGTCATCAGACTTGATCCAAACAACAAACTTTCTGCTTAAAGTGCCCTGGGAAACTCAAGCATGAAGTGAGACGGATGAAAGCCCCACACATGGATGGGGTGGGCAGCACAGGAGTGCTGGGGACACTGCCCAGCAGAGAATGACAGATTTCCTGCCTCCCATTAAGTGGCCTTGACTCATTTTGCCTAAAACAGCCTCTGATTTAAACAAAAACACATTTCAGAATATATAAACAGGATTAAAGGATCTCAGCGCAGCTCCCTTCTGCAGCGCACCCCTCATTCACTGAACTCAGACTCTCTTAGCCAGGCTACTGCCCCTTTCCACACCCTGTTGAGGAAAATCTCAGGCACAACTAATTGGCTCTGCATGGGCCAGTCTCAGGGGAGAATAAAGACAGCTAACAAAATGATCCAAGCAACCCCAAACCCCCAACCCAATTTCTACGTGTTTTAGAACCTTCAAAAGGAGAGGGTCCAGGGAGAAAGGAACAAACAGGAGACCTTAACACACACACACTTCGGCTAGTGCTGTTATCTGTGCTTCACACCTTCAGCCTTCAGTTGTTTGTGGAAGTTCGAGTGTTCCTCAGGTAACTAGCTCTTGATCCTCCTGCTGTCAGGCTGTGCACCCCCTTTCCTTCCATGATCAGCTGAGTCAATGCTCTGCTTATTAAGCTGTCAACAGCGCTGGTGCAAATGCTACTTCATTCAAGCTGCTTTTCCTCCTTTCTGTACCATGGAGACTTCATCTTAAAAGCCTAGGTATTTTGTGCCTGCAAATGTGATTTTCCCTGCTCATATCAAATCCTTTCTCATCCCTTATTTGAATTGATCCAGTCATTTAAAAGCACAGTCTGTATTCTTGACTCAATTAACATTCAGGGTAAAACAGACAAGAGCTCTAGGTTGAAGCTTTTTTCTTTCCCATCCTGAAGGGACATGCAACACCAACCACAGAGGAAGTGTGTACAGAAGGCCAGTACCCTGCTGCAAGGTGCGATCCAATAGCCAATAGCCAGAAATGGGAGACCCAAGGCCACGACCAGCACAACCAGACATTTGATTGCAATAGTCTGTTCCCGCAGGCCTGAGAGGTTTTCATACCAAATCGTCAAGAGCTGCTGCTGGCAGTTGGGGTGAGCTACAAACTGCAGGGAGGAGGAGAGAGGAAAAGAGGTTACCACACTGTTGGCAATCATAGTTCACCTACCGAATGCATGTGCATCCCCAAAATATTCACACATGTTCCAGAATTCAGTCCTTGGAAAGTTCTGGTGAAATTCTCCTTCCTTTCATTTACCATAATTGCTTAATAGGTGTTAGGAGAACTAATTTGGTAATAAGAGTGTAAAATTGAAAAAGAAAAAGTTATTCGGTTTAATATCTATTATAACGAAAAGAGAAATGGTATTTAATCTCATGAACAACCCCTAAAATGCTATATGTGTGAAGAATAGTTGGCTTGTCTTATGACTATGCATGCACTTTATTGAAAAATCTGAAAAAGGTCTGCAAAGGAATTGATGAGCTGCAGGAATTGCACTAGTTCCCCACCGGCCCTGCTTCTGGGAATGCATGTGAGCTGTCTTCTCTCTTATTTTGGAAATCCACTCACCCTTTTTTTTTTTTTTTAATTGCTTCCTCTATCACAGGCCGAAAGAACCCAAATGTTTACCAGCAGTTCTTTCATACCTATAATTCTAAGCAGGAAAAATGAACAAATATTGCTTATTTCAGCCTTGCCATTTGATGGATTGATTGATTCATTTATTCATTGGTATTTGATTTTGCTAAGTCATCTACCTCCAGTGCTTAGAAGAGCTGGGATTCCTTTAAGATACAAATTTCTTCTATTTTTTAATTTAAAAAATTTATTTTAAAATTTTATCTTCCAATTCTTTTCCAGATAAAGAATACATTTGCAATCTGGCCCATCCAAAGGACCCTGCTCCAGAATGTCACCTCTTTCTGGCTGGGTACAAGTGTATCTTTGAATAGCCAGGTGTGGTTGCTCAGCTTGGAAATTAGGAAGGGTCATTCGAAAATCAGTAAGCCAATCCATTTTTTAAAGGGCTTTTAAGAAAGAAAAACAATAATAAAAAATCCAAGTACCAATGTCTTCTAAAAAAACAGAATAAACAATATCAATGAACCTATTAGGAGGCAACTGTGAAGTGTATAGGGAACTCTAAGAGAAGCTGCAGTTGCTACTGGAAAAAAGGTTCATTTTTCATCAAGCTGCAGTTAATGATCCTAAAGATTCTTGGAACCCAGGCAATTCCTCAAGTTAGCGTCTGATCAATAGCACATCTGTGAGGAAGTGAACAGGCTGCCACTTACTGTTGTGGAGTTGCCCATCTGCAATTCTAATATTTTTTTAAAAAAGCTCATTTCCCAGGGCAGACAGTAGAGGCCCCATCTCCCCATCTCCACTCCTGCCCCGGAGCCTGATGTGCACCACCCTTGAGGGAGTCCACAGAAGATTGTGCCAGCAGCTGCTGCCCCTGTGCCATCGTGCAGGAGCGGGCAATCCACTGACAGAGGAGGTGACAGTGCATTCATAGATACAGGATTTGAAACACTTTATACAACTCTTTGCAATAATGCTAACAGGGAGTGTGTGAGAGATTTAAAGTATTCAGAAGAAGATGTTATCTTTTCTTGTTTGATAATTCAATATGAAAAAATCATATTCTTATGAAACAAATATGTCCTTCCTCAAATTCATATGTTGCAATCATAATTCCTACCACGCTGTATGAAGATAGAGCTCTTCTGCTAGGTGGAGCCCCTGTGAGAGGCACCCCAGGGAGCTCACTGGCCCTTACTGCCTTGTGATTTCAATGAGAGCTCAGCAGTATGCAGCCCAGAAAAGGGCCCTCCCCAGGACCCCACCATGCTGGCGCCCTGACTTCAGGCTTCAGCCTCCAAGACTGCAAGCAATCAATTTTTCTAGTTTGTAAATCCCCGAATCCCTGGTCCTCTTTTATCAGAGGACTCCAATAATTTAGACACCTATTTTATAAGTTTCTTTCAATTCACTGACAAAAATCCCAGCTCCTGCTGTCCAATAGTCATTGCTGGTGCTGTGCACAAACCTTCTTTGCAAACCAAGATTTGTTCCTCTCCCAATGCTCTGAGTTTTGAAGATAGTATTTCACATAGCTATGCAGTCATTATTTGAACTCTCAGTAAGAGTCTGTGGATGTAACTAACGTTGAAACCTCACTAAGCTTCTTGCTAAGAATTCCAAGTGTCCAGTTTTGCTTCTTTGTGCCTCCCTTTATGGTACTGGGATCACTTCCTTCATGCTCCACGCCTCCACCTGCAGCTCCCAAGTGTCCATCTCGCTTATTCATTCACTCATCAAAATGTCCAAAATCCCCATTATTGCCCTGGCACTGCGTTGAGCACCTGGTACAAGAAGGCGACAGTGGGCCATCGGCACTGGGCAGTGGTGAGCGGCACTGCTCCAGGCTTCACAGGAAGCTCTCAGCAAAGGCAACAACTTAAAACTGCCGCCTGTCAAAATATCAAGAATTAAAAATACTGTGGAACATTGGTCCAAATGTGTTTGGAGGGTTGGCACATGCAAAGAAAAGATACCCCGAGTGAACCAGCCAGCTTAGGTTTAGGATGAGGAACTGTCTATATAAGAAAAGCTACAAGTTAAGCTTATAATATCATCATATTAGATTATCAGTTTTGAAGTCAACTTAGCATTTTTTTATTTTTAATAAGTCGAAGGTTTCTGCAAGATCCAAACTATCCATGAACTTAAACAGACAATTAGAAATATGTACATTTGGATCGAGGGGCAAATTTCTTACTGGAGAAAGGCTACTTTCTGTGGTTTGAATGGGTCTCCTCCAAAATGCAGATATTGCCAATGCGATATTGCTAAGAGATGGGTCTTTGAGGAGTGACTAGAGCCAGGTGCAGTCGTGCCTCCAGACTGGGCTACTGCGGAGGCTGAAACAGGAGGACCCTGGAGCCCAGAGGTTTGAGTGATATAGTGAGATGCAATCTCTTCAACAAAACAAAACAGCAGCAGACTGGCGATTGCTCAGGAAGGCTGCCCACTCATTAAATGGAGGAAGGCTCTTATGAAAGAGTCCAAACCAAGTAAAGATGGTGTCTCCAGAGGAAGCAGCCCTTACCAGACAACTGAACCTGCCCCTTCTTGAGCTTGGATGTACCAGCCTCAGAAGTATGAGGAAACACTTGTCTGCTCCTATACATCGTCCAGGCTCAGGTATTTAGTTACAGCCTCACATTGCTCTTTCTTCAGCTTTAAACTCTTAAGGACAGAAATAGTAATGTTGTGGTAAAGTTCCCTCTTCCTACTCCCGTGCCCTATTGCTAATCCTTCTATCTATACACGTGCATTATGGCATGCATGATATCTGTATGAAGGTTGCATGGCTTCAAATACTTTACTGAAATCAGTCCTTCCCGTGTGACGCACATGCACTGAGGCAATATCACCCTCGCTGTGACTCGTACAGCGCACTACAAACATGTACTGTACGTCAAATGTTAGCCAGAATCATGGTGCCTACTCTTTGCCTGTTAGTTTTTTAAATTCAGCTGAACAAACACATTTCTCACACAATTAAATCTACTTGCTTCTTATTTAAGGTACTACACCACCACATGGACTGTGTCGATTCCTTTTAATCCACACAAATAGATTTTTTTTGATGATTTAAAACCCCAGTACAAGTGTATAAGAGGCATTCTAAAAAAAGAAAATAAAACCAACACAATATTAGCAAGCAAGCGCAGAAAACTAATCCCTCTGGGAAATGAGTTTTGCTCTTTTCAGTGACTTCAAATAGGACAGTGACCTTTATCTCTTAAAACTGTTTTACTTCCAAAAAAATCTTTTCATGCTGCCATACAAGTCCTAGCCAGCTGGATAAAGTTTTTATGCTGTTTCTTAACTTCAGTGGACCAGCAAATTGAAGTCATTACAAAAATAATACCCTATTTGAGATTTTCTGATTTAAAGGGAAAATGTTTGACACCCAAGAAAGTTTCAGTCTTTGAATGGAATAAAACTACCATTCCATTCAGAACAAATATTTTTTCATGCCAAATGACTTATAGATTGTAAATTGAACTACCAATTGGGCAAGTTACATAAAACAAATAAGTTTAAACCAAAAAAAATATCATGTTATACTCTTTCCGTCAAATCAGCCTCACTCAGAACTGTCTTGCTGTGAATACTGTTGTGCAAAAACATGGTAGGAAACTGTCTTGTTCTTAGTGACAATGTTAAGTTGTAATTCATAAAATTTAAGGAACAGCATTCTTGAGAATGAAAATTAGATGATTCAGTTTCTCTGTAAAGTTCACTGAACAGTGACATAAGAACTGGAAACTTATGTTGCATGTGCTTTCTGGATTTTCAAACTCAGAGGGCAAAATGTTGCTATGGCATAGGGCCTGGGCACCAGACAGGAGGCTGCATGGGGCAGGGCGTGGACCGAACTGGCCAAGGTTTGCACACCCTGGACTCTGTGTAGCCACCGCTCCCACTGCATTGCTCCCAGTCAGGCTCTTCCTGCACACTGTCTGCCCAGGAAGTGGTCACATCATGGGTAATTTTATGTGCTTATCTTGCTGCATGCCTCTTTCAAAAATGACATTTCTACACTTAAATCTAATCTCATCAGAGAAAATAAGAAAGCAGGGAAGAAGAACCAAGGATATTGTTCTTTCATTTTAAGAGCCTAGTTTCACATATTCAACGGTCTACCTAGCTCAAGCATCAAGTATTTGTCAAGAAATTTCTTAGGGTATGCATAAACTCCACATAGGAGGTAGAACTCTAGGTTATTTCCATGGGGAAGGAGGAGGTTGACTTCTTGAGTCGCTTATGGGGCCTAAATAGTTTATTATTACACAAAAAGTTTCTTTGATGGATTTTTGAGTTGATTTAAATAAACATGAGTTTATTATGTTACTGAGGACCATCCATGACATAGAGTTATTTTGGAATCCCAGTAGATTTTGCATCACCATAGACTACCTCTGGGCTACAGTGGGGAAATGCATCATTATTACCTAGGAAGTGGTTTTGCTCGGGTACTGGCAACGAGATCATGGGTACTGGAAATGAGATCATGAGAAAAGACAACAGCAGGAGTGTGTGTGCATGTTATTTTTCCTCTTTAGTAGAGTGGAGATGGGTGAATGAAAAGGAAGGAAGCCTTTGAGAGGATAAAAGGAAGAAGTAGGGCTATCTTGGAAATTCTGTCATGGCATTCTAATATATACTCATCAAGTGAAGATTTTTAAATCAGAAACTTTAATTTCTATTTTATGATATACAACAAGTAAAAGCAGAAATGCTTGAAAAGTCCTACCTCTCCTTTGAGTTTAAATTTAAAAAATGTGGCCTTTTCCTAAGGGCCAGCTGACAGCAAATCTATTACTAATAACACCTCATACATTGTAAGCTATATGCTGGTTTGTTTAAAATTAACATTCAGGAAGACATTCACTGCGCAAGATGGCTGGCTAACAACAGCACCTCTGTAGATGAGCTGTCTCTGCTGACATGACACTTTCAAAGCAATGATAAAGAGCCCGTGACAACTGAAATCAATTCTCTCCTTTGAGGTGCCAAAGAGAAGAGATACGTATTGCAATATCTGTGAATATATGTCCAGACCGTTTTCTAAAAATGACTTACTATCAATCTTCTTCAAAATTATCTTTTCCCCTCAATATAGCAAAACTCTCAACTAGCAAGCCTGCTCTGAGAGGACTGTAATTATATTGTAACTCATAATTTTCTTGAAAAATTATTTTAATTCAGTGTGTGTGTGTGTGTGTGTGTGTGTGTGTGTGTGTGTATGTGTGTTTTACTAGGAATTAAACCCAGTGCCGTCAACCTGAGCTACATCCCCTGCCATTTTCTATTTTATTTTGAGACAGGCTGGGCTCAAATTTGTGATCCTCTTGCCTCAGCCTCCCAGAGTGCTTGAATTGCAGGTACGCCCCACCATACCAGGTTTACTTCAGTCTTTACTGAGAATCTTCATACTTGATGGTCTTATGCAAGAGGAGAAATCTGTCACTAACGGCTGACCAAAATCTGGCTAAGTTCTACACACAGAACTCCACTGTGAGAGCAGTGCATGCGTGCCCTTCCTGTTGGTGCAGGTTCTGGCTGTCTGCAACAGAGGCAGAATTGGTTAGCTACAGACACTCCTTTACCGGGTCAGTTCTGAGCCAGTTTCTCGGTGAGGTTATTGGAAACACAATGTAGATAGGCTTGTTTCTTCACTGCTCCTTATCAGTCTGGTCTTCCCAACATCTTGTACTACACTCTTCTTGCTTAAATGGTCTGATCTTAAGGACTGAAAGCACTCAAAGGAACAGGAGATCTGTCTTTGATGATGGAACTTGCTTCAGAATGATTCTATGAATTTTCATAATGTCAGCATATTACTATTTGATGCTTACAGACCAGTCGCCATGTATGACCCTGAGCAAATTGCACACATGATGTAATCCTCAAAGCATAGAACAGTAGAGATATTACTGTCTGCACTTTACTGATGAGCAGACCAGGGCTTGAAAGGCCATGTGACTTGTCCATGGCCACTTAGGGAACTGTGGTTCCCTTGCAGCCTGGCTCTAGAGCTTGTCCCCTTGTGCCACAGCACGCTGTGGGAGGAACAGAAGACATGGCTATGCACTGAATGACCAAGTCATAAAACCAGATCTTTTCCTGATGGCAGCTTACTTTTTTGTTATTTATTGCTTCTTTCAAGTACAAAAACAATCCCACCTGACAGACGCTGTATAACTGAATTTTTATTATAGTGAGATCAATTTTGGTCAATTATTTAGCAGTCCCATTTAAGCCAGCAAATAGATACACATATGCGTTTTGGGGGTTAGTAATCAGACACTTGCGTGTCCACCTCTACAGTGGTGTGACTTTAAGCTTGGCAAACTTCAGTTCCTTGTACAATAGAAACTTCACCATCCATTGTAGCCATTTTGTTTTGTTTTTAGTGTATTTAGTACAGGGTCTACAGGGTCTCACTATGTAGATTGGACTCATAGTGGTTCTCCTGTTTTCAGCCTCCTAAGCCCTGGGATTACAGGTGGATGCCACCATGCCCAGTGTCATTCACAGTCTCATTGTGCTCCAAGGGTGGGGGCAGAGCCAGCAGGGCTGGGATTGAACCTCTAGTCCCTGGGTCTGTCTAAGCAGGTGCTTTAATCCGCTGAGCTATCTGGCTGGCCCCAATGTACCCACTTTATACTTTAAGTGAATAATATAGTATAAGCTTGCCACAAAGATTAACATGATAATATATGTATATATATATATATCTTTGCAAATATATATATATGTATATATATATATATATAATTAGTATTGCAATTATCCATTTCCAAAGTGCTTTTGCAGAACTCAGTGCATTTGACTTGAACAAAATCCTGAGATCAGCAATTAACCACTAAGAAGAATGTATGCAGTGTGTTAATTATTGAAACTGTCCTAGCGATTTGATTTGAAACTGTCTAATTGCTATTTTTTTATCAATAAAATTCTGAAAAAAAATCCTGAGATCTATGAAGTATCATTTTCCTTCTATATAAGGAAAATAAAACAAAGATTTATGGCTTATCCAAGATCCCATATCTCTTAATAAATGGAAAGGATCAGAACCTAGATATTTAACTCACAACTTTATCATGATTATTCACTTAATCTCTTCCATGAATACAAACATTTTATTTATTGGCGGCATCTATCCGAATCATTTTTAAAATGTCCTGAATTACGGCATCGATATTGCACATCCATGGATGAGAATGGGCCCCCTCACCTTTTTTACTTCATACTTAATGGCAAGTTTGACACGACTCAGTGAAGCTTTGTGCCTGTGCACTTCCAGAGGCTCTGTGGATTCCAGATCTCCATTGAGAATGGCTTCTACCTCCTCTGAGTCCCGGCAAAGATCCAGCACACCCACTACAAAGTCTTTGCACTGCATGGACAGCTTCCTGTAGTCATTCTGAAAATGAGAGGTTATGGGATTAATGCCAAGAATTTCCTTTACTTTACAGGAAAGGGTTTAGGGTGTGTGTGTGGAGTAGGAAAAGGTTTCCCTGGATGCAAAGCTTGTTGAGTCAGACACAGGCCGAATTTGTCCCCCTACCTCCACATCTTCTTAGATAGATTTCCTTTTTTAATCTGTCCAATTATATTTAATCAGCACTGACAATGGTATACGCATGGTCTCATTTATATGCAAAAATCTAAAAATGTCAAACACAGAGAAGACTGGAATGGTATTTGGCCAGATGCTGGGGGATAGGGAGGGAATGGAGACACTGGTCAAAGGGTACAAAGTTTCAGTGACACAGAAGGAAAAAACTTTGGCTTATCTGCTGAACAGCCCAGGGATATAATTATAACAATATACTTGAAATTGCTAAGAGAAATTTCAAATGTCATACCACAAAAAGTGAGGTGATGGATTTGTTAACTAACATAATTATTCAACATTATATAAATACATAAAACACTGCATGGTACCCCATAGATACATATAGTTATTGTTTTTCAAGGAAAAAATTTAGCTAGTAAAGTAGTTTGGTGGTAGCATGCTTGCCTAGCACACACAAGGCCCCGAGTCTGATTCCTGGCACTGAGAAAACCTGCAATTTGGGCTGGGAGATGGCTCGGTAGAATAAACGCTTCCCTGGCAAGTGCAAGGGCCTAAATTCAATCCCCAGTTCCGGAGGGAAAAAAAAAATGACAGAAAAAAAGAAAACCTGCAATTGACTTTAGAAAAAAATAGTCTCACGTAACTGTTTGGTTTAGGTTAATCAATGCTGGATAAATCCCAATACTAAAAGACCAAACGACCAAAATAAATTTGGTCTCTTTTGTACAAACAATTATTATTATAAAGCCCAAACAAGACCATTTCTACAGTGGAAAATTTTCTCAAATGGCATTTGGTCATACAAGCTCGACTACATGTGAAAACAGCCTGTCCAGTTTTTTCTCCTTTGCTTTGTTGGAAAAGTTTCCTTCTTAAAGCACAGTTCTGAGACTCATAGCATCAGCAGCACTTGGGAATATGTTATAAATGCAAATTCTGAGACTCTGCGCCAGATGTCCTGATTAGAAACTGAGGAAGGGCTCAGCATTCTGTGGATTAAACACCTTCTAGGTGATTCTGACCCAAGTTAATGTTTGAGAATAGCGGTTTTACAATAAATATAAAAAGAAGGATAGGTACCCATCCCTACAAGGAGGGACGTTTTTTTCCTGGTTCATCTGAAGGACATATTATCATGCCCCACAGAAGTAGAAGGAGAAAAATGTCTGATTATATGTAATTGAATTCTCAAGGGTTACAGAATGGCGATACCTGAGAGAAAAATTTCCAGGCCACTGGAACTAACACCTTGCTAAAAATAATCTGTGAATCTTTAATTTTATTAGCATATTTATATAGTGCCAGGGACTGTTGGTAGCAGCCTGCATTAGCCTCTCAACGGAGCTCTATTTCTAGCCCATTGGTTCCAGTTAAGGTGTCAATAACCATCTCTTGGAGAAGTGAGAAAACCTCAGTTCTACTTCTAGGACTTTCAGCAAAATTCTAGTCCAAGAAGAAAGTTAGGCAGATAATTTAATTTGGCACACTTTCAGAAAATAGAGTTCCTCATTTCAATATGCTCTGAGA
Organism: Octomys mimax; assembly: GCA_002564305.1. Taxonomy (NCBI): domain Eukaryota; kingdom Metazoa; phylum Chordata; class Mammalia; order Rodentia; family Octodontidae; genus Octomys; species Octomys mimax. The sequence continues at coordinate 12,798 of NDGM011195163.1, forward strand.
CACTCTGTGTGTCTACACAACTAAGTAAAACTTAGCATTACAGAATTTATGGCATCCCACATATCATATTAGAAAAGAAGACATGAAGAATTCCAATTTTGTTCTCTTAAGTAAATTAATTTGATTTAATAGGCAAAACCACATCACCAACTAAAATAAACAAGAAGAGCAGAGAGACTGTTTAAAGGCTACACAGACTAGAATAGTTTCCATTTCAAATATGAGAAATTCAGATAAAGAACAGTTACAGTTAATCCTTTTTCCCTCATAAGGGTACACATAAAATGAATAAAACTTCAATCTTCGTACCATGCAACTGATAAAATCAATAAAATATTTAGTCTCTGGTTTCCCCTTAGAGTGTCAGTTAAATATCCATCTGCCTTCCATTCCTGAAAGACTAATGAAATATTTTATTATAGCATACAGAAGTATGAAATTCATGCCTGTTTCCATATAAAGCTCCCCTTTTAATACATTTTTTAGATGAAACTTACTCATGTTATTCACCAGTTCAGACTGTCTTGTAAGATTTGTTATAACGCAGGATGCCTATTTCTCCGCTGATCAGGAATAAAGAAAATATTTTTCATGTTTTCAAGAAAACCTGCAGTCATACCTCAATACTCCTTACTTTTAACATCTACAATGTTTATACCTTCCAGTTTTAGAGAATTGTATGATTTTTCACATTCACAAAAAGACCGGTCAAGAATTTTTTTTAATGTTAATTCTAAAAGTTGAAAGGACAATATTTTGTCCCCATAACAATTTAAATAATTCCTGCTGGAATAAGTCTGTTTTTCCAATACAGAAAACAATCAGAAACTGAGGATAACAGTGACTATTTTTGTTTTGTTTTGTTTGATATGAGGTTCTTCCTCAGCTTAAGCAATCTCCTGCCTCTGCCTCTGGAACAGTTAAAATAATAGGTATGCAACAGTATACCACATAATGGTAATTTTTTTATTGTAGTCATGGGATACCACTTTTTAAACTATGCAGAGAAAGATGCAAAGCTCCAGCTGAAGACAACTGCTTTTCTTCCACTGCAAACACAACCACCCTCTTAAGTCTTCACCATGGGGTCCTGCTACTGGTGAAGTCTACATTTTCTAGTAGACCCTTCTCAGTTTAGTTTTGCTTAATGGTTGGCATGTACCACCTTTCCATTTCCATGGCCTTCCACGGAGTAAGTAGGCAGACCTACAGCACACATGGCAGAGCAAGCCCCAAGGACCTGCTAAGGTTGAAGAGCAATAGCATTCAGTCTTCTTCACAACCTATCTGTAGGACATCCAATGGTGGTTTAATCACCATTCAAATCTCTTCTTTTATTCTTCAGAGGATAATTTAATTTTCAGTAAAATTCAAATCAAAACAGGTTTTTTTCTGTCAGATTCTTTCTCTACTAGCAAAAAAGCATGATAGTACAGTGGTTGAGTTTGATTTGGCAGAGAGTCTGAAGCAAATCTGGGATCAAATACAGTTTATACAACTTACTGGCTGTGCAATCTTGTGTACTTACTTAACACCCTTGATGAGAGACACGGTGAGGATTAAATGCTTAAAGCATGCTTGGGACACATTAAGTACCACAGAGGGACTTCAGTATTATCAGAAATATTTTTTTAGATTTAATACTTATAATACTTAGGACTAAGACCTCAGACATCAAATCCAAGTTTGGCTAAAACCTTTGTTTTCTCATTTGTAAAATGAGAGGCCTGTATAACCAGATGATTCCTAGAGTATCTTCCAACTATAATGGATTATATTCATTTTTTCTTCTTCCTTATAGCTCTGGTTGATACAGATAAAAACTGCTTTTCTACTTTAAGGAGAAGAAAACTGAGGCACAACATTTTAGAAAAAATGAGGCTCATCTTTTTAAAGGAGCATCACCAACTCAGTCAGAATTGTGAAATTTCAATGTGTGTCAGCATTTACACATCCAAAATATATCTTTAGTAACCTGTCACTAAGCCATTCATTTGTCTAAATCTGTATTCCAGAACATTCTAGCTTTTAGAGAAATGACCTTCAGACATGCAGCACTATGCCTTCTGTATTCCTCAAGGAACTTGGACAGCTGCATGGGTGGCTAACAATCCTCTCTGAAGCACCCATCTGAAGGCAATTTGAGGGGTGAGATACCAGCTATTACAGGCCACTGATAAAAGAGGCATAAGTGGCTGAAAAGGAAAAAAAAATCACCTCTCTCTCTCACTAGGGAACACAGTATCTATTTTTTTCATTTCAAGGCTGGTACTTTGAGCTCCAAGTCCCTATGGAAAGAATATAGAGAACACCATTGAACAGGGCAATTAGGTTACTTGCTTTTCTCAGAAATGAGCTGCACTTGCTCTGCTCTTTAGAGCTCAGAGTGTCTGGGTCAGTGCTCCAGAAGCACTATGTTCTCATCCCTAACAGACGGACATGCACATGGGATGGGCGGGAAGGAGGTGAAAGGACAGCTTATGAGAAAGGAATAAGGACATACAAGAATAGGGAAGAAAAAACACAGTCAGAGGAGAGAGATGTGTGGTCTTTGCAGAGCATAACATCTGAAGGGCTTTCCTTGTTTGAACTCAGAAAGGGATATGCTACTCAAACGCTTGCCAGCGAATCCCGAAGAAGGGAACGTGAGATTTCGGTGTTCATGACCTTAGGTACTAGGTAGTTTAACGACTGTCCTCCAGGACTCGTGTGTGTTTTCTCCCCTTTTTATATCTTTATTTGTGATATTTTCCCAGCTTTGAAAGGTTATCAGAAGTAATTCTTTAAGTCAGACTAAAGGTGGTTCTAAACATTACTAATATGGATTTTTTTTTAGGGGAAAACTATAAATAACAAACTCTTTTGACATCATTCCACTTAGATGACTTCTCCAGGTGGAAGTGCAAATGTCACTAACTTTAGTACATTATTAAAATATAACCTTAGAAAATATGCCCTTCTATGGAATCTCTTTCGCAGACTTTCAATACATATCAAGCAAAGTGCATGAAAACAAGGTGTATATGACATTTGAAATAATGGCAAATAAAAATTTAGAATTGTGATTTTATTACTGCCTCAAAATACAGAAGTGATATTTAGAAATATCTTACCCAAATATTTTTCTACTCTCTCTATAGAATTTGGCATTCACTTGAGTTTTGCCTTAAAAATATTCTATTTTGGATATGTGGAAAGAAATCTTTCAAATACCACAAAATGTCTTTAAGGGGAATACACACAAGATGATATTTCTTTTCTTTTCTTTTTTGTAGTTTCCTACATTTTCCAAAAAAATTTTATGATCAATATGTTTCGCTTTTTTATGAGGAAAAAAATGTTTTAGTGGATGAACAAGATTATATAAGGACACAATGAAGGCTGATAATTATCTAGGGAGTTTTATTATGGAAAGGGGAGAGAAAAACCACTTTCTAACTAGTTTCTTAAAACTCCAGAGGTAAGTGAATTTCCCTTAATCTTAATTACATTCTTGCTGCACTTGAATAAACCTCACTTAAATATGAAAAACTGTATTAAGATGGGAAAGACAGAGTAAGAACTCTTTTCTGTGGTGCAACAACATAATACCAAGCAAACAAAAAGAAAGTATGAATGAAGGAAAGACAAAAGAAAAAGAAAAATTAACTCAGCGTCTGGAAAATAACCCCAGGAGTGGATGTCTAGAATCCTCTTCTTAGGTGGAAAACTAGAAATAAGAAATTGCTGGCCTGGCAAGTGCAGGGTCGTGAGTTCAATACCTGATACAAAAAAAAAAAAAAAAATTGCTGAAAGAGTCTGATTTTTACCTGAAATATGAAATGGCCTTTTGCCATAGATGTAATAGCTAGGATCATTCGAAATGTATAAGAGGAGGTGGTAACTGAAGTATATATTATTTTCAATTATACATATTTACATTTGCCATAATTTTTATTAAAATAATACTACTAGACTGAGGATGTCCAAACACAAATTCATGTATTAAAAGAAGTCTACAAAGGAGGGAAGGAAAAAAAAATCACTCATTAAAATAAATCCATAGAAGCAAACCATTCTGCTGCCCTTGTGTTTGTGGAGTGACCTGCCATCTAGGGCTCACCAATCCAAAGAGGAATTTGTGGAATTGAGGGAGGAATTTGTCACATGAAAGAAATAACTCTAATAACATTATAGTGGGCTTAGATTTTATTTTATTTTTTATTCTAAAGGTATATAAAAGCTCGGGACCATGAACAAGGCTTTCACAAGCAAAGGGACTGCAGAAAGGTGCGAGGGAGCTCCTCCTCCAGGCAAGGACCTGGCATTGACTTACTTGTCGGACAAAGCATCCCCTGGGGGGAACAATGCACCCCCAGGGAGGAAAAGCAACAAAAACACCATTCTGCGATGGTTGTCGCCCTATAACTAAATACAAAACAGGAGAAAACATTTGGAAGGGAGAGAAAGTCACTGCAAACACCTCCTTTTAAAAAAAGAGGAGTCTTGGGTTTTATTCAACGCTTACCCAGAACAGAATGGCACCACACTGATCCGCATAAACACATTTCCGAAGCGAATGTATCACAGCACTACTCTTGGCGGTGGTGGCGGGGTCATTAGATCAACTCTAAAACACTCTCCCGTCCCTCGTGAGCTGAAACCCACGGGACAGAACAGACTCGAGAGCAAACACGGAAGACTGACGGAGCGCACCGTGCACGGGCAGCAGCCAGGGCTGGGCGCGCGCCGCGCCGGTGAGGGGCCGCGCTTACCTTGAACTCCTTCTCTATGTTGGCCAGCTTGGCCAGCTCGTTGCTGAGCTCCAGCGCCGTGAGCACCGGGTCCTCGCTGGACAGGGACAGGTACGCCGGGCTGGCCAGCCCCTTGTAGGCATTGATCCTCGAGCGCGAGTGGCTGAAGGAGTCGTGCCGCTGCTTCTCGGTGCAGTCCGCGCACTTGCAGAAGTAGTCGTGCGGCCGCTCGATGCGGGCGCCCTTCAGCAGCAGCATGTGCACCACCTCGTACTTTTGGCAGTGCGCCGCCAGGATGATGGGCGTGATGTCGGGCGAGAAGCGCGTGCCGTCCTCGTCGTAGGCGTAGAAGTCGTCGTCCTGTAGCTCCTGCTCACAGGGACTGAGGGTGAGGCGCTTGCTGGCCGCGAAGCCGGGGTGGTTGAGGATGGCCTCTACGATGCGCACGTAGCCCTTGCTGATGGCCAGCAGCAGCGCGTCGCCGATGCGCGCCAGGTTCTCCTTCTTGAGCAGCAGCTCGGTCACCTCCAGGTGCTCGTTGCCCACCGCCAGCTGCAGCGCATTCTGGCCCATGTAGTCCACGCAGTTGACGTTCAGCGTCTTGGACTCCTCCAGCATTTTGCGCACCACGGGGATGTTGCCGTACTCCGCGGCGTCGAGGAAGCGCTCCTCCTCTGCCGTGAGGCTGGTGCCGCGGTCGTTGAACATGAAGGCCGGACCCCGGACAGCCTGGCGCCGGCCCTTCTCCCGCATCACCGTCATGCGCCGCAGGGACGGGCTCCCCTCCATGAACCTGATCGGTAGCAACGATAAAGCAGCTGTAGGACATCGGCGCCTGCTGCTGTCTGCCACCGCGTGTCACAGCCCCCTGCAGACCTTTGGACTGCAGGTAGCCCGGCCAGTAGCTAACGATTCATCCAAAGCGGTACACCTGAATCTGACATGGGCTGCTGGACCCCAGACAGGAGTCCACACCCCTTCCGAGCGACAGCTCCCGTTGTTCTAGAAAATGGCAATAGGTTAAGTAATAATAAAAAGTTTCCACGCACCCTATCCTCTTTTGTGACCCTGAAGCTTCTGGTATCTTGTGGTATTTGTCTCCTCCTCTTAAAAGTCTTGGAAATCAAAGTACAATGCCTGGCGTGGCACCAAAGCACCAGTCTTGAACTCTAAAGAAGGCTAATTTGCTTTCAAAAGCAAAACGTAAAAGGCATTAGGAAAGAGGGAGGTGGACCTTTTGTAGCTGGGGAGGAGATCTAGGGATGGAGGGAATGAGAAGGAAAATAAAAAGGATTAAGATTCTTTATGTATGCCTGACTCACCACAATGAATGTATTCACTGTGTATCACAAGTGTATTGATACAAAATTAAAAGATACACGACTAATAATTGGCATAAAAGCAGACATGTGGGCCTGTGGAATAGAAGAGAGGCTCAGAAACAGACTCATCCCACTAAAACCATTTGACTCTTGACAAAGGATGCAGAAATATACACACTGGAGAAAAGAACTTGTTGGTCACACGGCGCTGGGGAAACCGGGTATCTACACACAAAAGGTGGAAGCTTCATATCTATTTCTCTGTGTACAAAACTCAATTTCAAATGGACTGAAGAACTATGTATAAGACTGGAAACTTTCAAACTGCTAGAAGAAAACATAAGGGAGACATTTCAAGTCATGGGCACAAGCAAAAACTTCCTGAACAGAAAGCATAGGGAATAATAGTAAAAATCAATAAGCTTTGGCACAGCAAAGGAAATAATCAATAAAGCGAAGAGATAGCTTACAGAATGGGAGAAAAATCTTTGCCAGCTAGTCTTCCAGCAAAGAATTAATGTCTCAACTGTATACATAACTAAAAATCTTAACATAAAAACCAGAAATTGTCCAGTCAATAAATGGACAAATGGACAAAACAGATGTTTCTCAAAAGAAACAGCACAGGACTAGGCTAGGGGTGGTGGCTCCCATTATCTGGGAGGCTGAGGCAAGAGGATTACAAGTTTGAGGACAACCTGGGTGACTTAGTGATTTGAAGACACAACCTCAAAATCAAATATGTTTAAAGAGGGGTGTAGCTCAGTGTGAAGTCCCTTGATTCATTCCCCAGTGCTGACAGCTAAAAATGGTCAACATCTTTAGTCACAGAAATGCAAATCAGAACTACATGGAGATTTCATCTCACTTTGGTCAAAATGGTTATTATCAAGAAGTAAAAAATGATAAATTCTAGAAAAGATACAGGGAGAAAAGGAACCAGTCTACACTATTGGTGCATGTACTTTAGTATGGTCACCATGGAAATCAGTATAAAGCTTCCTTAAGAAACTAAAAATAGAGATGCTATTTGATCAAGCAATACCACTCTGTGGGATAATCTTTTAAAAAATATTTATTTACTTATTTGGTACAGGGTGTCATTACGCAACTTGGACTCGGAGTGATCCTCCTGTTTCAGCCTCCGAAGTGCTGGGATTACTGCCATGTGCCACCGTGCCCAGTTTTGGGGCTGGCACGGCATGGGGCCCTGGCGATCGAACCCAGGTCTTTGCACTTGCCAGGCAGGGACTTAGACCACTGAGCTATCTCCCTATCCCTCTCTGGCATGATCTTGAAAGAAGTAAAGATAGCTCACTACCTTGATTCCTGCATAGTCATGTTTGGTGCAGTGCGATTCATAATAACCTAGCTAAAGCAGCAGTCTAGGTGCTCCAGAACAGATGAACGGATAAAGAAAATGCAGTGCATGTACAAGTGGAACATTATTCAGTCATAAAGAAGAATGAAACTGTATCATTTACAGGGAAATGGATGGGACCAGATGTCTTCATGCTAAGTGAAACTAGACTCAGAAAGTCTTGTTTCACATGTATTCTCTCATGTGGAACAACCTAAAAAATAATAATGAAAACAAACAGGAAAGTAGAAAGGAGTTGATTAGAAAATAGAAAGGGGATCAGGAGAATAGGAAGGGAGGCAGGGTGCAACAAAAAGGTGAAAATAGGCAAAGTAGGTAATACACTTGCATGAACATGCTAACATGCAACCCTCATTCTGTGAAATAGGCACCAATGAGTGAGAGAAAAAATTATGGCAGAAAAACCTTCTCAAATAATTACATACCTTTAACTAAATAAAATTCTGTGGAAGGAGGGGGGAAGAGGGAAGGAGAGAGGGAGGGATGGATGGAAGGGGAAAGAGAGGGAGAGAGGTCAGCAATTCAGCCAAGAGTTATAGGATTCATCTTTTCAGTAGCCCAGTAAAAATGTAGCCAATATGAAAAGCAAACATCTAGCTTTACTTTATTAAAATAGTTTGTAATAAAAGTTGTTTAATCACTGATACTATGTTTTCTTTTTTGACCTTAAAGGATATGGTTTGATTTCTGGTTCAGAAAGCACTAGGAATACTCAGTGAAGAAAACATCCAGAACAGCGTGCGTGTGCATGCATGGAAATCTTAACACTGACCACATGAGTGGAGATTTAAATTAATTAATTTCATTAATTAATATGTAGTTATTTGACCTCATGTAGTAATTTTTTGTGATGTTTGGTAAATAATTTCACTTCCTTGTTTCCTTATCCCAAGTATAAAATGGAAACATCAATTTCTACAGATTTTCCTCATGAGTTCAGGAAAAAAAGCTTTTATAGAAATTATGAATCTGAAAAATAATGTTAAAAATCAAGTATTTTTAACATGTGATCATATATAATATTTAAGTGATTTGAACCATATTTCAGTGGCTACCAAAATATAATATAAATCTGCGTCTTTGCCATGACTCCATTCCAACATACTTGCTGGCTGAAATACTCAAGATAACTTCCTTTCAAAAAAAATCTGTGACATTTTTGTATATGCATCGCACTAACAGGTATGAGGTAAAGCTTTATTCACATATTTGACTTTGGATGCAAACAAGCCAAAGTCAAAAGTGAATGTATGAAAAAGAAAATGCTATATTTCTATGACATCTAGTTCAGAAACGCATTCTACCATTGAGAAAATCACGTTCATATATACAGGGGCTTGGAAACTTAGTAGAGAGGACCTGGCTTGGAGGTGGGTCACTAACTGGGGAGCCTCCTCAGCAGGGGATTCAAGGCAGTTACCAATGTCCCCCACTTCATAGCCCTATGGGTGTCCAACCAGGAGAGAAGAGCAGGAGCCATGGGAAGAAGGTTTCTCAGGGAGACAGCAGGGCAAATGTGGCCTGGAAAACGCAGGTCTCCAGAGCAGAGGGAACCAAAGATCCATGGAGAGGCAGGTTCATTTATCCAAGGACAGGGATGATAGTGAGTGGTAGCTCATTCTAACTGCTTGGCTGGTGCCAGGCAGTCAACACAAGTAAATAGACGTTAATATGTACAAATTTATGTACTCATTCGTGTACATTTATAGACATACACATATTTGTAAAGGAAAGGAAACTTCAGTCTTTTACTTATGCCTCTTGGAAACTGAATAGTTTTAACCATAGTTTGACTGTTTCTGTTAAAATTACTTATACTTTTTAATTTTTTTTAATTTTTATTTTATCTTTTTTTTTTTTTTGTAATGGGTATTGAACTCAGGACCTTGTGCTTGCCAGGCAAGTGCTTAAGCCACTGAGCTATCTCGCCAGGCCCTTATTTATCTTTTTTTAAGACAGTGTCTCACCATGTAGCCCAGGCTACATGTCTCACCACATAGCCTAGGGTGGCCTCGAATTCACAGCAATCTCTCTTGCCTCTACCTCCTGAGTTCTGGGATTATAGATGTACACCACCACACAAGACCCTTCCTATGTATTTTAATCCTTTAGTTGACAGTTTTTAAAATGTAGGTACTTTTTGTAATCATGAGATTGTAATCTTCTCAGAGAAGCAGTGCCTGCAGTTTGGGTGTTACTGGTAGAGTTCCCATGTGTGGTGTCAGGGGAGTGTGTGGAAGGGAGAGATTGGGAGACAAGCGGGAGGGCTCAGGCTGGGCGAGTGGTGAGGGTGTTGTAATGATTTGTAGATGGACAGGAACTGGGAAATAATGCTCACTCAGCTGGATAGGAGAGATTGTCAAACTCTGAAACAAGGATTCTAGACAAGTCTTTTCAATAGTATTATAAATGCTATAAGCAAAATAGTTTTATTACTATTAATCATACATGATTCAGTGAGTTAACATTTTACTATTAGGCTATAAGTTGATAATCTGCAAATGGCTAGAATTTTCATTTTATATAGAAGATTAATTGCATGCTTGTCATTGACAGTTAGTAGTTAACGGGATATATAAAAATGAGAAAATATATAGGTAGAGTACATTTGAAGGATTCTAATCCATACTCAAATGAGTTGTCTTTGGGCAAATAGACTCAGACCTCACCTTTTAATAGAAATTTATTTTTTTTAATTGTCTTTTTTTATATTTATTTTTTATTGAGAAATAAATATGAATGAGACAGTTTCACAGCTGATT